>CASHTH010001756.1:0-29078 GCA_030341885.1 Geodia barretti
ACATAATGCAGGACAACCTGTGTCATCCCTATAATTATACTAAGTAGCTACTACCGTACTTAGTGATATACCTGTTTCGGCAATAGGAGGGAAATTGAAGGAGGGATATAGGGATGCCCAAAAGGAAGAAAGTGGGTGACGGAATGAATTGATTTCCTGATTGTGTTCACTAGGACTTTTTATGCCATTTTACCATCAACAAAGCCAGTTACATGCCATGCTGCTATAGCTAAACCATGTTAGACAGAGTGTGGTAACTATGGTAAAGAGGCCTATGCAATTACACCAAGTGAAAGGTGCCTACAAATGCATACTTTTTACGGACCTGGTGTGGTGAGTTCATAGACAACATTGACCCAAGGAGTGGTAGGCTCATTCAGACACGCAACAGACCGGGCAGAGCCCCTCAATGAGGCAGGATGATTAGCAAACAGACCATCTCCACTGGAGAATCCAATTGTAGCTCCATTAGAATACTCAAGGTCTCCACAATAGTACGTAAAAACAGCAAAGGAAGTGAAAGTATTGGTAATCAAAATTCCCTGGAATGTGTTGTTCTGCAAGAAAATAGTCATGTATTAAATGAAGCTATTAAAGGTACAAATCTGAGGTTCTCACAATAGTATAATCACCATATGGTGGAACTCGATCCCATGTAGCGACCAACATCCATTTTCCTTTGAAATCAGTCTGTGAGTGCTCATTGATGACTGAATTGACTTGAGATAGAATAGACCCAGAAATTGCTTCTGTGTGGACTTCATAGTTGATTTGACCGATGCCGGAAGAAATGTCTGTATCAGTGAAGAATGGAGCCACCAGTGGAAGGCTATTCTCATAGAACAGAAATGGTGCATATCCACTGTATCCAGTGAAAGTAAAGTATCCATTAGTTCCTACCTATTTTAGCATAAACGTAATTATAATTTCAGTATAAGTTTAAAACAAACGTACGTAAATGGTTGATTGAAGCTGTGACCCGAGGGGAAAGGAAACATAAATTGGGGAGGAAGTTCCATCATCAGATTCAGGAACTGTGTGTGTGGCAACCCCTTCCGTGACTCCAAGTTGAATGTAGGGAATAACAGTACCCACCAACGTGTCTGGAGATGAAACTATTTCAAAATAGTGTTGTTTGTAAAACGTACTGTAGCTCACTATTCCTCTCAGCACATCCAGTAATGCTGATGTCATCGCAACAGTCACCATACTTGAAACACATGACATCACAGAAGCAGGAAAGTGAAAAATGAAAAACCTCGCAATTGTCACCTTCGCAGCATCCACTAAATCCAGCATCGACACAGGAACCTGAATCATTAAATGCCATGTTACTTTAATGCTCTTAGCACAGCAAGCTACATGCCCCACTGTGGTTAAAAAATCTTGTTTAGTTTGCAAGACTCACCAACTTCCTTGAATTTTAGTGGAGAGTAGCACTCTTCCAATGGCAAAGTTGCATTATAGCAATATCCGTTTCGTTCAGTGAACGCTGCTGGACATGTACCAATACACTTCAGTGTGTATGCGTTACGTAGATTGGTACAGGAGTCACAGGTATCAGGGCCATCTCCGGCACAGCCTCTACTGCAGTTAGGATGACATGTACCCGGAATATTAGCCACAGACTGTGGTGTGCTGGACACTCCGAAGACTTTTAATACAATCCCCGTGATAATAGCACTGGTATAACTGCTGCGTGTTGTTACGGTGAGGTTCCATTCTCCTGAGGGGTTCTCCCCCCAGAACATAACGGACATAAATGGCCAATTGATAAAACTACTGCTACTGTAATCATTATCACGATGACCCAAGAGGGTTGATATTGTGCCAGACGGCGATGTAAGTTCTATCATTATATCTCCACGATTTCCTGATAAAGTGTCTACAGTCATTGTAATTACAACATGTTCCAAGTATTGAATAGATCCTTCGTATTGAACTGTAGTATAGAATGGTGACTCAAATGTAGCATTTCTGTAAAAGTAAAGAGCCAGTTAGATAGTAGAGAGCTGGTAAACCTGGTGTGTGAGGGAGTGTAAGGCAATTACACACATGCACACGAGTATTGTGCTCACTATCTTCTTTGGCAAAACCCTCTGACAAACACAGTCATTACTAAAACTCCAGGGGGTATGTTCGTAATGAAGGTAGCTAAAACCTCACCCTGAATCTGTAAAAGGAAAGAGCTGTTGCATCTCCTGAGGAGGTACATTGATCCAGTGTCTAGCTCTGGTGACCATGGCCTCAGCATCCATCACTCCAAACCCATACTGATGACTCACTGCCAGACCAGCTCCATTAGTAATGGAATCAGTGTCATTGGTCAATTGAGTATTAGACGTGTACACAATCAGATACTGCACATCTCTCCATGTTAGATCAGGGCTACAATTGAGCATAATAATAATAGATAAACTATGTGAATATCATCAGCTAATGTCGTTCGTGGTTAATGTTGAATCTGTATGATTATCAGTAAATCACTCGTGCAGTAGGAGAATTTAATCATACTCACCCACTTCAGAACTCTGTTATACAACAGATAAGAAAATTAACTCAGGAGCTATATATGTGTGTATGTTTTTAAGACCACAACACATACCTATTCACTGAACATTTAAGCAAAGAAGGCCTGAAATGTTACTCACATAATTATACTCTAAAAACAGTGACCAATGCATGGAAGCTGCATATTGCAATTGTGCACGACAAAAATGCTCAGGTCAAGATCACAAGAGATTTATGGATACTTAGCTTCCAGGGTTAAAGCAATTATTGCAGAGACCATAGGTGTTGCTGCACTTGTTCCACCAAACGACAGGGTACATCCTCCACCCAATTCCGTAGTTGTCTAGGGGGAGATACAATAGCAGTGAGTAAGAAAAGGTCATCCAGTATTTAATAGATATCACAGATCATTACCAAAAGTGATGATCGTAAAAACACACTCAAAGTACAGTAGAGGCATAGCATGCGAAAAGCTGATTTTTTGCCATGATTACAGATGTGAGCTGAGCATGTGAGTGAGTTGCTATTTATTTATACCACAGAAGAGCTTCCATAGTAGTTGGTGACATATGCAGTGGACATCTTTGCAGAGCATTCCTCATCAAAAGGACTAGGAAAACCATCAACTCCCAGAGCACCGACGGATATGGTGTATGGACTAATGGCATAGCCATCTGCAGCACAATCGTCATTAGGTCCTCCATTGCCATTGGCCCATACATATATGGATCCTTTTCCTCCACGTCCCTATGTGAGAGTAGAAGTAAATTAATTTTGTACAATCACACAGAGTTGAAAGTTGTATCTGATTGACTCCATTCTCCAAAGCGATAGTTGTTAGCACTCCGGGACCATCTACAGTATATCCATCATCGTACGGCCCCCAACTGTTGCTGTAGATATCGACAATGTCATTCTCGAAAGTCAGACTAACAGCTTCGTTCATATCAGTTCCTGCACCCAGTAAGGCAATACCTGTATTATACAGTAGATACAACTATGCTTATTCAAAAGTGTCTTAAAGAAAATCTTACCACCCAAGTTGACATCATAAGCAATTCCCACGCCACAAACATCATTATCCTTTACAGATCCAATGATGCCACCAATACTAGTGCCATGATATGCATAAATGTTGGATGGGTCCACATCACCTTCAACAAAATCAAAAGCCACTTGAGGAACCTGGAGGTAAAATTATAGCAGAATGATTACACTCTGTTGCGTCGGAACAAATAACTTACAAAGTTATCCCACAAGTCATTATGATAAATATCGAGTCCTGTGATTGGGTTTATAAAAGTGTGTAAGTAATGAACAAGTAATAATGTTAGGAAATAATTCACCATCATCCACAACAGCCACAGTGACATTGCATCCACTGTATCCCTGCAACCAGGCTGGCTCCACATTTAAATCATTTCCACTAAACTGTTCACCAAACTGCCCAGAGTTTAGCTAATGCATGGCACAATAACACTTGAACAAGCCTTTATGTGAATCAAAACCTCATTTGCACCTACCACATTCCACTGGGTACTAAAAAGAGGATCAGTTGGAACTGAATACTTTGAAACTCGAGGTCTGATTATTTTGTTGTTCAACAAGTCCAATCTAGTATCAAAGCATGTTATGCAACTGTGCCAGTGTGTACAAACTCATAACTGTTATGTTCTTACATTTGCCTCTAGAAAGAGATGTTCATTTTTTTCGGTGAAGGGTGAATCCGTTCTCATGGACGATTTTTCATTTTCACATAGCTCATAATGGAAAAACTTTCTGTCACTGCTAATCTGAAAATACAATCAGCTCAGGGATCTTCCAAAAGACGCGCCGAGTTGAATCGCGATAAAAGGGAGGGCAAGCAAAAATATCTTCCCTCCAATCTTCTCCATTATGGAAACCTCTTTCCGATCAACAAACGCTCCTGAACTCGTCTAGCTAGAGTAAGTCCACCCCCTTGCAGAACAGTGGGCGAGCCGCCAATTTTCCCGCACTTCTAACTCGCACGCATGACCGCATGCGTGACATTCGTCGCAGCGGTATTGAGTGGGAGGGTGTGAGAAAAATCATAGATTGGCCAGAACCACAAATGATTAGTGTAGGCGTTGGGAGGGGGTGGGGCTCACCATTGGAAGTCATGGTGACCATGAAGCCTGCGCAGCGAGGGTTACTGTAATCGTCTGTGTGTGTGTCGACGCTTATTCTTGCACTGCAGGCTACGAGGCGGCCCATTAACGATACCGACGGCTTCAGAACTACTCGAGCCTGAAAACTAAAAGGGCGATTTTCCTGAAACGACTGCGTTTGAGAGCGACAAACAGGCACGGTCGCGGACCGCGTTGCGTGGCCCAACCCATCAATAAGCGGTGCGCATGCGCCGCGATCAACGAGGTTTGCTGGCTAACGGCGACCCTGATCCGCTGGTTCTGTGTACCTTGGGGGATCA
Organism: Geodia barretti; assembly: GCA_030341885.1. NCBI lineage: Eukaryota > Metazoa > Porifera > Demospongiae > Tetractinellida > Geodiidae > Geodia > Geodia barretti. The sequence goes on from CASHTH010001756.1 coordinate 4,961, forward strand.
TAAGTCACAACGAATGCCATGTATCGGCTCCCGCCTACTGTAGCTAGTCCGTGTCAGATACTCCGCGAGCTACTCAGTAGCGGGAGACCACGAGTAAACGCATACAAGGGCTAGGGCTAGGGCTAGGGCTAGGGCTAGGACTAGGGCTAGACAACGAATAGCCCAGCCCATCAATTAGCAGTATCGCGCATGCGCAGTTCGCCGAGGGTTTGCACTGTAGTGCTTTTCTTATGACGAAACCCACCCCAAAACAGGCCGAAACACAACATCAGCTGGGTAGAATAAAGAATAATTGCCGCAAGTTGTGTCTACATACGAAAATAGCTATACACACACTCTAGTTTAGACACACAAGAACAGTCTAGGTGAGTACTGCTCTCATCATTCTCCTATGCTATGTAGTCCGAGCCCTTCTCGTCAGTAGTCATAACTTCATCATTGGCTACTGATTCACTTGCCACAGATGTAAATAGAGCACTGCTTGTTACAACAGATATGTCTGTATGAGAGAGAGGTGAACAGTTGAATGACTTTTCTGGCAAAAAAATGCTATATTATTATTGCATTAGATGTGTTTGTATTTACTTGTTTACTTTCATTGGTGTCTAGCGGTTTTTTGTGCAGAAGTTCCTTAAGTCGATTCGTTGAATGCTGGCCATCTGAGGAACTTGACTGTGCATTGTAAAACAAATTGACTTGGTTATAACATGAAAAGATTGACTTACAGCTTTCTCCTTAGACAAAGGCTTTGGTTTCTTCTTGAACATAGAGGTTAATGTGTTCCAAACCTGGACATGAGAATAACATACCATGTCAGAAAGAAATTGCATGGTTGATTTGAATAATTTCTATGAGACTTACCAGTGTGCTTCTGATGACATGGAAAGCAAATATCGCAAGTCCCTGTAATATGTGACACACAATAATAGGTTAAAAGGTCACTCATTATGAAGTATATAGTGCATGGAAGAGTGGCAGGTTCTGATGTGCATATCCTTCCATATTATCTCCTATGAGGTCAGTGTTCGCCAACTTCTTCAGCAGGGATGAAGCGTGAACCTTTACACAAACCTCACTAGTGAGCAACATGGAATCCACTGCACGTAAATAGCAACATCGAGTCGGTGCACTATACACATGTGTGTTACACCACTCCTTTTGGACAGCTTGGGGCACTGTCATAAATCGTCATTATTAGGCTGGGTATTTTCCTGAAATCCAATGCCAAACGAGATTCGTTGCCTTGAGTATCTGCCGCTCACACCACAGACAATGTCATACAGATAGGTGTTGCGGGAAGGGGGAAACATAACGAACCTGGAGGGAGTTGAAGATAGTGAAGAGCCAAGCAAACACTGTTGTGTTGCTATTGAGTGTGAGAAGACCAAACAACCAGGTCACTCCCAGTAGAGGTAGAAGAATGACTGTTGCTTTCAATATATTCCTGCAGGGAGCATACATAGTGGCTCTCCAGAAATGTCTATATACATGTAACTCACGCTGCTTTGTTGATGGATTTTTCTTTGTTAATTAGTGCCCTTGCCTGGCTCTTACTGCGGATCAATACTTTAACAGCCAGCACTAGAAACACTGTGTTGATCTGTACGATGGCAGTGTTTCATTTGTCACCATACATTTCCACTTTTGACGTACCATTATGATGATAACCATTGGTGCCACAAATGCAAAGATACTCCCTTGCTTTATAGACAGCCAGCAGCTAAGGCAGGGTTAGAGACACAATAAGTAAAGATAAGACCTGTCACCTCTAACTCACAAGGCAAGCTCTCCATCATCTCCATATACTCCATAGTGCTCAACACGTGCTGCCAGTCCACTAGCCACAAACAGTAGAGGAGGGCCTGTTTTTGTGTGTATTTAAATACAACACTAGTATTTAAATATAGCTACAACACAGATGCCTTTTTTTCAAAACGAGGTGCCAAGTGGCAACACCCATGCATAAAGTGCATCACAATCACCCAACTATTTATTTTCTGTGAAATAATATAGCAGGAGTCAGAGCCACAAGCTTCATGTTTCTATAGCAGTGGAACTGGAGCTATAGATATTGACTCTTTTTATGACATAGCTATAGCTAGTGAAATGAGGGTCGTCCATATTGCTATCATTAAGACAACTCACAGTATCCAACAATCATAAAGAACCACCACTTCTTTGAGAGTCGACTGAAGACCACAATCAACATGAGGTAGAGCATGATCCCCTCACACATCATCCAGCAGAAGGCAGAGAGGAACAGATACTGCAGCAGTGCTGCCACAAACCCACAGGCAACCTGGATGTCACATTGACAGCCTTATTACTTTCAACACTGCTTGCAATACCTTGTTGCTGTTTCCTAGTTCAATACCTAGTACAAACACCAGGTATCCCACCAGTAGTGTTAATGCCAGGTTGAGGTGGACAAAGTAGTGAATAGCAGAGAACAGCTTTTTCCTGAGTGTGAAGAACAAGCAACTCAACATTGCAATCTTTTCCTCCGATCACTCACCCCATGGCCAGATAAAAGATCACAGTGATGGAGAGACAGACCATAGATATTATGCACCCTATGTAGGAGACAATCTTCAGAGCTAGTTTCTCCTCCTTTGGTGCTTCCTACGCAAAAAGTACTTCTCATGATGGCATCATAGCTTAAGTACAATACCACCTTAATATCTCAGGAAAATAGCAACATGATGTAGAACTGTATACCTCTAATCCACCAGCTACATCCACCAGAACTGCAAAGCTGGTGAGGTGGGTGGAGTTAAACACAACTGTGGTCACATTGTCTCCGGTTACACTGCTGATGACCTGGATACCCTCTGAGCTCCACCCTCCACTGCCCACCCTGTGGTGGTGGTATATAATGATCACTACCGGTGAGTTTTGACCCACATACAGTCACTCACGGGTCAGAGAAGTTCCAGAAAACTCCGAGATACTGGGATATGAATTGTGCACTCTGAAACAGAAAACAGAATTTTTTTATAGCTGTTATTCTCTCCTGAAGTACTGCAGCCCAAACATCAAAGTAGTATCTTACGGTTGGAATCATTAATGGCGACTAGCTATCCAAGAATATCTCTTCGGAACATGTGTTAAGTTATTAAAATCGTTGTAATTGTGATTTTATCAGCACACGGCAGCAGATCACGAAAGATATGAACCGCAGTATAATGGACTCACAGCAGTAAAGCTGAAGCTGAGAGTAATGGGGTTGTCATTTACAATGTCAGCTGGTATATCTGCCCCATCCATTCTGCCCAGTTGAGTTGATAGCACAAGAGATTCCGCTCGAGCATTGCTGCAGGTGAGAGCATATATAGTACAAGTGTGTGATCTGTAAGTATGCAAATATTACTTGAGGATGGTGGTGTTCGTAGGTAAGAAGTCCCCAATATTTCTGAAGATAATGTTAACAAAGTACAGCTCTGTAGAGATGATAACAAATGAAATCTAGCACAGTTGGCTCCATTAAACTGGACATTACCTGCCCCATTGCTAGAGTTTTCAGTGGTCAGCTGTAGAAGGGACTCGGCTGGGATTGAGATCTGGACTGTCTCGTTCATGTCACCTGAGAAGTTTCCCAGTTGATCAGATCTGGCAGGAAACACTATCTCCATTCCACTGTTCACTCTTTCTGCTGCTACAACTGAAATTGACATAAAATCTCTCGGTGTGATATCTCCAATGCTTAATAGGAATACTCTAAGTTAAAGGTGCATATGAATGGTTTAGTTATAGCTCTTTTACACCAAGCAACACTAAAGACAAAATTTTAACTTACAAATGTTTTCCCTAGTAAACATCAGAGTAGTGTTGCCACTAGTGCCATTGACTATACTGGCAAGGATTCTCCCAAATCTCTCTGCATTCTCTAGCAGAGTCTGACTCCCAGAGCCAGCAGTCTGTAGCTGTGTCCAGCCCGCCTGGTTTGCCTCACTCAGTACATTGTTAAATACATCCACCAGTGCCTGGGAGAGAGATAACCTTTACTGCTGTTTCAATATACTTCACTAGACTATTTTTCTTTATTGCCCACATTACCCTTTTATCTTACCCCACTAAAAATTACTAATTGCCACATTACTATTTCAACTTACTTCACTACTATTTGCTGCATTATCCACATTTCTTTCAAGTACAACCAACACCTGCAGAAAGGTTCATGAACTATACATGATGCACACACTCTGTTTCTGAACTCACTCTTTCGACAATGTTGTTGGTGGACTTAAGGTCACTGGGGAGGAGTGAAATCTCTGGTCCCCTTTGTGTGGCCGTAGATAGCTCCCCAGATATCCTTGTGGCACTCTCTATTGTAGCATTCGTACCTGACAAGCTTGAAAGAGCCTACAGTGAGGAAAAGAATTGAGAGCAACAAGCTCAGTGCCATAACTGGCAATACCCATTTGTTTTAGCAACAAATTAATATGTACTATACATATATTATATATATAATATATACCTCATCCAAGACTCTGTCAATGCTCTCTGATCTGCATGAGGAAGCATTAGCGACTGCCCAGGTCATATTCAAATGGCACACTCTAGTTGCCATCCCTGCATTTGGCGTTTTATAGATTATGTAAATGCAGGTGCACGAAGGTCAACAAAGGGATTTAATTACCTCCTCGGCACTGACTGGTAGCCTGGGATCTGCTTTTGTATTAAGCCATGCGATACTCCACTCATCATCTTCACCTTTGCATCCTAGAAAATCTGCAGAGACAGTATTATTTATTTCTGTCACTTTAATCTTATGGTGGTTAGTTGCACCTAGCTACAATGATTGAACTTCCTCAAGGAATGAGATTGCTAAGTAACAAACTAATATTCTTGGTTTTCATGGCTAAGTATAAATAATACAGGTCAGTTAACAAATACATTATATTACCTTGCTCATCCAGGAATGTAATGTTTGTTACATCACCATTGACTAAAAACTGAGAGTCCTGAGACTTGACTCCGAGACTGACAGAGCGATTTCCTTGAGCCGTGGTGTCATTAATGACACGGATATCAAGGCACGCTTCAGAATTATTTGAAAGAAAGGTGAATGGGGTTATAGGCAAATCAAAAGCACTTCCATCTGCAGAAAGTAGGTGGTATAAGGTCAAAATTGGTATATATAGCTTTGTTTACCAAATTTATTATCTGAAAACTCCACTAACGTGACGTTTAAGGTTACGTCAGGGGCTACTTCAGTACCAGGGACCTTCCTCAAACAGAGTTTCATATTTCCTATCCTCTCACTCACTGCATGCGGATGCTCCAAAAACCTCAGCTCCAACACTGCACCAGAAATGTTGGATAAGTAATTCCATATTATTAAAGACATTAATACATTTACCTGTGCTGTCTTCGATAACTATCTGTGTCTGAACAGATACATCACCATTAATAATTACGTCAGGATCATTGCTGGTAAGGTTTAGGTGATACATCTCATTTCCTTCAACAATAGAATCCGGATGTATAGTTAAATTTGTGCAAGTAGCTGTTGTGTTCTTTTCCAATGTTATGTTCATCAGAGAGGAAGTAAAATCTTCCCCGGCAAAAATATAAGATGAAAGGAATAGTCAATCAGACCCAAAGATGAAACAAGAAAGTCATACCATTTGAAGTAGGTGTGAGCCTGGCTTCAAAAGTGACGATGAAATCGTACCGGACATCATTCAAAGTCATTAGACACACTTCGTCCTGCTGGAATTCTCACTGAATGTGTAAGTAGCTGCCTCAAATTGAATCTCAACTCCTTTAGGAAGAGTATTAAATTAAACAAAAGTAATAACAGTAATACTGGTAATGACGGGAGTATATTAAGTGATACTATCTCTTAGTGGCATATTATTCTTTCCTGTTCCAGGAGTTACCCATAACTGGCTGTACATAGCAACTGTGGCTCATGAAAGGATAATTATTATGAGTTAAAGAAGTGGTGTCCACTTCCCCTCCCTCCATAGTTTTTATCATAGCGCGCTCGGTTGTCGGTGTTTCCAGCTTGTGATCACTGGCGGTGCATACTAACAGAAGTAGAACTACTAGCAGTAGGTGTTAAAGTAGGAAAAGGTATCTGTTATGTAGGAAATCCAGACAGGGAAAAGAATTTGCTGTCCTCCCAACATATTAAGTACCTCGAAAAGCATCCGCACAAGTTTGTTGTGGTTGAGAGACTACTCTGTCAACTTGAAAGACACACATTCCAGGTCTTCTAACATTAGTTCTGAGGGTGATGTTGACTATGCCTTCTTCCATTGACGTAGGAACTGTGTATGAGATATTCCATGCCCAGCATTGTAGCCAACCAATGCATGGCCACCACGCAAAGAAGTCCAATTGGTCCATTGAATGAGGTTATCAGCATAGATATAAATGACAAATGTCTCATTTCCAGACACAGCTAGCACACTCTGAAATGTGTTTGTCTAAGGAAATAAAAAGTGATTAAAATAATCATATTATCATCATAATTCTACAACTAACAGCTAGAAATTGTAATTTTAATATATACCTTATCCGTTCCATTGTCATAATAACCAACATGGTCCCATGTAGATATGAAGAGGTAATCAATACTGGACAGAGTTGGGTGTGCCCTTTGAATGTCAGCCAGTGCTTTTTGTACTAAGTCTGAATCATTTGTCCTCTGGAAACAGACACTTCCCCTTGGTCCAGGCACTTGAGTGTCAACATCACCCCAGAAGACAGCCATCAGTGGGAAACCATTTGTAGGCAGCATTTGAGGAGAAGCTTCAACGAAAGATGCATTTGGAGAAAGATTGCCATTCTCACTGACCTACAGAGTATAATATATGAGAACATTAGCCGCCAGTTTTAGAAACAGCTGGATTTTGTTACGTTAATTGAATCAAAAGATTCTCCGAAGAATGTGTAGCTGGGGTTAAGTTGTATTGTTTGGGACAAGTCGTCAATGGGAGGAAGACAGGTGACATTTCCACTGAAATTGTAAAAGTCCCTCAGTGGAACAGCTCTCACCACACCAATTGAAATGAATATGAGAAAGAGCAATGGTCCTCCGCTGAACATTGCACAAGAACTGTTTTCTATCACAATCTGAATGTCATATCAAAATAATAGAGTGAAATGTATAATACTTAATAGGCAGTTGGGTACTTAAAACCTACTATTGCGAGCCCGTTTTTAACACATTGCTATAGCTGAATCCTTACCTCTGACAATACAATAGGTAGATCTAACTCTGAGACAGACTGCAGTGATGCGAGTCTTTGTGCACATTTTATTTGCGAGCATCCAACGTTATTTCAAGCCTTTGAGTTGCTGGTGTCATGATGTTAGACATAACGCGGAACGCGCATGTCAACACTTTCAATGCGGAACCGAGGTCATCGGACACGCATGATGTAGCGCTGTCACTGAAATGTTATGCACACTTGTATAATATAACCATAACTCTGCTCTTCTTCTGTTTGCCATCACTCGCTATCTACATTGACACAAAAACTTGTGATAAAAGCGCTTCCCTCGTATTCATAATGACCCCGTGGAGTTCTCGCGTAATTTCTTACGCATCCCACTGCAGGAAAAGTTGTTTACCAGGACATGATTAACTAGGCCAGGGATGCATCTTAGCTACCACATAAAGAAGTATTGGCAGGGAGGACTAAAGGAAGTCTTACCATGATATTTTAACTACATCCGGCTAGTGAAGGTGTTATACTAACAGGATCGTGGAAGGACATGTATACAAGGCTACTAGCTAAGCTATAGCTACCAAGGGAAGATACACTCAGGAAGGTAACGTGACAGCTAGAGGCAGGCTTTGAAGTGGGGTTGTTATGGTGTGCGTGTTTTATGTGACCAGTATGTCAGTAGGATAGGTGAATGTGTAATTATACCTTACCAGAATTGTATCACCTGAGAAAAGGATATTGTGCTTACATGGAGTGGGGAACTATGATGTGGGAAGGCAAGGAAATCATGGAGGACTATGGCAACAATACTTCCTTCTTCCTGAAGACTCCGATTATATTAGTGTTCTATTTGATGGTTCTCACATTGCTTTATATAATTATAGGATCATGCCTTTTATTCATGAAGCCATGTCGTTGTATTTTGGTTATAACCCAGGCCGATATCTATTCGCCATCATTTTCTGGGGTGCCTGAGAACATTGAGAAACCGCAACGGACTGTTTCAAAATTCACTGCATGGGGAGCTGTTCTCCGGAACAAACTTTACGATGCTTTGAAAACAAACTCATTGAATCTCACCGGATAACAGTCTCTAGCAACTACCCTGGATGGTTCCTTGTTCTTTGAGATGTTGACAAAGCTAGGCTAGAACTATTTCATTTTGTCTTTGTGTTAATCTCAATCAATCAAAAATTAAAAGGGTGAACTTCACCCATCAAAGTTTACAGGGTAAACTTCACCCTTCAAAAATTTAAATGGTAAACTTCACCCTTCAAAAGAAGTAAAAGGCTGCACTTCACCCTTCAATATTGCAAGGGTGAACTTCACCCATCAAAGTTTACAAGGAACTTCACCCTTCAAAAAGTAAAACGCTAAACCTCACCCTTCAAATGGTAATTTCAAGGGTGAGCGAAGCGCGCGGTCATGGCGACTGCGGTCCGCGCGCACACGCACATGCACGCGCATGGACTAACCGGGAGAACGTGGATCCAGGCTTTAGTAAAAAGGGCACATCGCCTCGTACGCGTGGCTCTTGGCCTTGCATGCAGCCATGTCCGGAGCGAAGACGGAGACTGAGCGGGTTAGGACTGCATGATCGTTGTTACTTCAGGCGGTGGAGAGCTTGTCAAGTCGAGAATGAAGGCCGCAGGTTTCGAGAATCGTCTAGTGCTGTCGGACCTCCGCCCCAGAAGCCCCCAACCACGGTTGACCAGCAAGGGCCTTCTACCATTCTCACAGAGCGAAACCGCCGGACATGGCTGCATGCAAGGCCAAGAGCCACACGCGCACGAGGCGATTGCATGCGCCTTTTTTCTCCTGGATCCACGTTCCAAGGAGGTTTGCAACCCCCAGTTTCGTGCAGCAAGGACGCGAAGAAGCGGACCACTGACACTGACCTCAAAATCACGTTGTCACCCCAGATGATTACGTAGGTTTAGCGCACAGGGCAAGTAGCGCCCCAAAAGTTCACGCGTGTAACATCCGAAACACGAAAATGTGTACACTAACCGCGCCCCCTCTCTGAGTCTGGCCATACCTGCGTATGCGCAAGTATATACAACGACATGCCCCAGAATGTTGAGATATCTACAGACTATATGTGCCACCTGTTCTGCCAAGCTCATCCAAGGAGACTCTTCCACAATTCATTCATTGTTTGCAGATGTTTGTAATTGTGCATCATCGAAATTTTTATGTACAACCCCCAGTTATCATAATAATTATTTGCCTCTGGTAGCAGCATTACTCAGGTGCATTGTAGGTTTCCTCTGTGTTGTATATTTATAGCCTTCCTGCAGCTGCTTCAGTTGGGTGGGACACAAGGGGGAATACACTAACATTGTCAGCAGGTGGATTAGTGAATGGCGTGCAACTAGCTGGAGAGACACATTTGACTCCAGTACACTCGATCTTTGATCAAGTGATTGATGTCAGGACATCAGGAGTAGACAACTTCGACACAATTGCAACAATACTCCAAAGAGCTTCAGAGGGAAAGAACTTCAGGGAGTTCATCACTGAGCCGGCACAGCAGGAACGATCGGACTCCGACCCTGAGCAAGATGAGGAAGACGTATGTTTATCCACTATACTAGATCATTCCTTACCTGTGTGTATGTATACTATAGTTCGACCATGAAATTGTACCTCCACTCTGGAAGGAGGTGGTGAGTGTGAACTGCTTTGTCCTGTGCTCTCCTGCACACACTCAAATGCTTCTTAGAGGAGGGCTGTATACCAAAGTAACACTCTTCACAATACTATCCGCCATACCAATAGGAAACTAAAATCATTCACCTGAGCCCCGAAAATTCGTAGCTGCAGTTCATTTGCCGACAGAAGTGTACACCTTTGTTACAACACCTTACATACTGGCAAAGCATAAGCCTTCCACAAGCTTTTTTTGTCCAAGACTGGGACTAGAGGTAGCTAGAAAAACAGCTGGAAAGCATAGGCTACAAGTACACAGTAGTCTCGTGCTCAGACCACTTTTCATGGGGGAGGGAAAAACGTGGTAAAAAAGGTGGGATGCATGTGGATCTGGCAGAAAGAATGCAGGCACAGCAAAATAGCCATTGCTTCAGAGCAGAAGACAGACCCGAGGGACTGAGCATTGCTTGGTTTTGCTTGGGCTTACCTGTGAACTTGGTAAGCCCACACGAGAACAGCAGGAAAGGTCGCAATCTGAGAGGAGGTGGTCTACAAACATAATTATGCTTAGCTACAATCCGCTGACTGAACCGACAACACAACCAGCCACAACTCTGGCAGGCAGCTATTCTATGTAGCTATGTGCCAGGACAGTGTGAAAACTTGGCAATTCCGTGGTGTATGTAACGTTTACCTCTCTTTCTGTACAATTGTGATGGGCCAAAAATCGGCAAAAAATCTCCCTCAAGAGTCGACCTTTTAACCTAGTGCACAACTGAATGCGCTTGTCACATGGCCATAATCAACATTCTACTGGTCCGCACGCACCCCACTTGAACTACCAGACCACCTTTTTTTCCCCTGGGTACAAGACTAGGTGAATAGCAGGTTCAGTGTCTGAGACTGTTTGGACAGCTACTCTACCTGTTGCTCCCTATGGAGTGAAACCTAGAACGGTAGCTAGGCTTAGCAACCAAAATAACTGTCTTCATCGACATGAGTTCTTGCTCACATAAGACCTGGCCTTTAGTGAAGCCTGAAACTTGCATGCATAAGAGGGTGCATATATTCTTGGTTGTCTATGGCAACACCATACTTTCTTATGGGACGTACAGCTAATGCATGCATGGTAGTGTATCACCAGGGTGGAAAGTTGCAATGGTGTTAGTGTTTTATAGCAAGCTATGACAACCTTTTAGGGGCTCAGGTGAAGTTCGTGTTGCTGATTCCTTTTTGTGCATGCTTTTTTCTGTTGCCTTGCTTTCGGCAGGTGGAGACCCTGAAACACTATTGTGAATAGCTAGCAGCACAATAGGTTAATGTTTTTGCTTACTTCCTTTGCAGTGAATGGAGTACTGGCATGGGAATTTCCCAACCTGGGCACTCCGAGTATTGGCCGCAGGAGAAGAAACTGAATCAACGAGTGATGTTGTCCTCCTCCAACAGAAGTTGAAGCAAATTGTGCTGGTGTGCGAGGTACATATATGCACTGGTGAGGGGATCATTTCACTGAAAAATCAAAAGGGATGTAGGGATGTTGCATGATAAAAAGTACGGCAAAAGGATAAACAAATTGGATGTGAAACAAGCAAGTGATGCTCTTTTGCCATATAGTTTTTCCCTACATGCCTTTGCATTCCCTAACAAGTGCACTGGTGCAAATTCCTGCCAGCCAGTACCAACAATTCCACGCATGTCACTACAGAAACCTGCGTCAAGTTTTTTCATCCTTACTGAGATTGGAGGCTACTTTAGAGTGTACGATAAGGGGCTGTTTGTACATGTGGTTAAAAAGCACCACACCACTGGTTGGATCTGAGTGTTTCCTGGTTTTCCAGGTGAAGAGAGGAGGAGAGAAATTGGAGGGGGGGACGAACCAGTTGGTCCGTCAGGTGCTCAGTTTATGGCGACCAGGCCAAAGGAGCTGTATCGGAGTAGTGCTGAGAGGCAAAGAGGTATCACCAACCCTCAGCGTGCATCCGCATGGGTGGAGTGGGTGGGAGTGGGCGTATACATGTAGCTATGTGTCTGTCACATTTTCACAACCACGTGTTCTAAAATGCAAAGCCCTTGGTACAGAGAGAATGTGTTTGTGTGTAGTATGTGCAAGAATGAAGTACTGCTAATCGAATGGTTGTGTGGCCCAGCTACTCAAGCTCACGAAATCAAGCTGAAAAGCCCCGTCTGCTGTTGGCATAGGCATAGGCATACAGGTACACCAATGACAACTAAGTTTCTGATATTAGAGAACACACATTACATATAGCACTTATGGTACGTAAGGGCGAGTTAACAGGCCATACCCATGACGTGCGTACCACAAAACCCAGGGAAGCCCTAGAAGGAAAGCTGTTATAAACGAGGCCCGTACGGGAACAGGCACTTGCTCGCTTGCTCGCTGCTCGCTTGCTAGCTCGTTGCACTATACTGCCCAGCGCAATCACTGCACCCCAGCTCCTGCTGCTGCCAAAAGTTGCACAATGTCTGCCCAGCACCCTACGTCCCGCCGCGAGCTGCTCGCCCTCACAGCGCCGCAATTGCGCACCATCGCCGCCGAGCTCAACCTCCCGACCTACGGCAGGAAGAGCGCGGTGGTCGACAGGATCTATCGGCAACGCCGCAAGGCGGACGAGAGCGCACGATCCACGCCTCCACCGCGCTCCCGGTCGGCGTCGCCGCCTCCTCGTCGTCGCTTGCCCCGAGCTCCCTCCCAGACCACCCGTTCCAGCACTCGGCCACGGGAGGACGACCGGTCCAGCGCCTCGTCAACAGCAGCCTGAAGGGATGGAGGACCGCCTGCTCGGCGCTCTACGTCCTCTCGCTCCCCGCGCACCTGCCAGGGCCGACAACATCTCCCTGCGGTTGCCGCTTTCCCAGAACCATCCTCCGCCTTCCCCACCCACCGACGGAGCTCCGCCGACCGTGCAGGAGGTCACTGCCGCCCTCACTCTACCCCAGGCGCCTCTCCCCCAGCAACCACCGCTGCCGGAGAAGGTAAAGCAGAAGATCCTCCGAGGTGAGTACATTGACTTTGATACCCTGTTGCCTGAGTCTCTGTACCCCGCGCGGCACGGCCTGAGCCCCTCCCCCTCCTTCACGCTGCGGCTCTCGAGCGATACCACGTCCACCGACGGGGACGTGGTCATCGCGCAGCCCAAACCTTCGGCAAAACGCTCGATCCGCGACCTCTCCTCTTGGATGGAGGCGTGGAACGTCTACATCCGGGTGGTTGTAAAGCACTCGCTGGCCCGCGCGCTCCCGCTGCTCGCTTACCAGCGCATTATCAGCGACGCTAGCGCTCGCTTCCTCCCACGCTGCTGGCTCCGCTACGACCAACGCTTCCGAGCTAGCGCCGCAGCTGACAAGAGCCTCCGCTGGGACTGCAAGCTCAACGACCTGTGGCTCGAATGCTTCACCCAGTCTCACCTCCAGTCCCCCACGCAGCCCACACCTCCCCCACAGCCAGCTTCAGCTGGAGGCAAGACTCGCAGGCCTTGCACGTACTGCGGTAACCTCTACCACTACCCAGACAACTGCCCTTCCAATCCTTTTCGCTCCTTTCGTACCCCAGCTTCTTCTCCTCGACCCCCCTCGCGTTCTGCAACACCCACAACTGGTGCGCCCACCCCTTTCACCGGGTTCACGACTCGGCCCCAACAGCAGCCCTCCCACACCAGCTCCAACAACCAGCCCCTCCCACATTGCCGCGACTTTAACAGAGGCTCCTGCCAACGCCTCTCTCCTGCAGGTTTCGCCGTGCCTGCACCAAGTGCAGCAGCCCCGCCCACGGGGAGAGGGACTGCCCAAACCTCCTTTGACCAGCAGAAGCTGGTCACCCCCTTACGACCGCTCCAGCTCGAGCGTGAACTAGCTACCCACCCCGACAAAGGCCTCGTCCGCCAGATTCTGCACAACATCACGCACGGCTGCTGCATTGGCTACGATGGCCAGCAGTTCACACACACTGCAAAACATCTACCCACAGCCTATACACACGCTGAGGTCATCACTGGAGCCATCGGGAAAGAGTGCATTGCAGGCCGAATGGCCGGCCCGTACTCACAGCCACCACTTCATAATTTGCGCTGTTCCGGCCTTGGAGTAGTGCCAAAGAAGGACGGGGGCTGGAGGGTCATATAGAGTAAGCCACCGATAATCGGACGGCATGTATTCTCGGACGCATTTGTGAAGTCTGTGCAGGACTAGATTGGCTACTGTGTATACCAAAGTGTAGTTCTTGGTCATAAACTGTTGTATAAAAATATTCGCTCTTATCCGAGCTTTACCGTGGGAATGACGTTGCCGTAAAGTTACGATTCGGGCACAGCCAAGTTCGGACAAGGCCATCAAAGGTAGGACAGTCTCCCAAAACGGGAACAGTATGAATGATCCAAGCGACTGTATGCTCGATTGATAGCTGTACCTTTTGGCTATGCAGCGACCCACAAATGGCCCTTTTTTGTCTTCGCTATTTTTGCTCACGAAAGCGCAAATAGGCGGGGTCGCGTAAGCCGCGTTTTACGCGAAAAGCAGTTTCGGCATGTTTCTTCTAACACACGCGCCGGATGAAGCTATAAAATTTTCTCCTCGTTCTTCTTGCCTTATATTAGATGCCTGCACCACGATTTCCGTTTTTGTGAGATCTAACTTTTTATTGGTAATTACAAAAAAATTATTATTGGTAATTACAAAAAATTTAAATCTTACAACAACGGAAATCGTGGTGCAGGCATCTAATATAAGGCAAGAAGAACGAGGAGAAAATTTTATAGCTTCATCCGGCGCGTGTGTTAGAAGAAACAAGCCGAAAACTGCTTTTCGCGTAAAACGCGGCTTACGCGACCCCGCCTATTTGCGCTTTCGTGAGCAAAAATAGCGAAGACAAAAAAGGGCCATTTGTGGGTCGCTGCATAGCCAAAAGGTACAGCTATCAATCGAGCATACAGTCGCTTGGATCATTCATACTGTTCCCGTTTTGGGAGACTGTCCTACCTTTGATGGCCTTGTCCGAACTTGGCTCTGCCCGAATCGTAACTTTACGGCAACGTCATTCCCACGGTAAAGCTCGGATAAGAGCGAATATTTTTATACAACAGTTTATGACCAAGAACTACACTTTGGTATACACAGTAGCCAATCTAGTCCTGCACAGACTTCACAAATGCGTCCGAGAATACATGCCGCCCGATTATCGGTGGCTTACTCTACCACCTCTCAGCACCACATGGCTCCAGCATCAACGACTACATCGACCCTGCACGCTTCTCCCTACATTACTGCACAATCGACGCCGCGATAACCATCCTGAACAATCTCGGTCCAGGCTCTCAGATGGGAAAAATGGACCTCAAGAATGCCTTTCGTCTCATGCCCGTACGGAAGGAGGACTGGCACCTCCTGGGCATCCACTGGCAGGGCCAATGGTACGTCGACAAGTGCCTCCCATTCGGCCTTCGCTCATCCCCGGCACTTTTCAACATGCTGGCCGACGCACTGCAGTGGATCATGCTCAGGAACTACCAGGCCACACACACCATTCACTACCTGGATGATTTCTTCACTGCGGGTCCTCCCAACACCGACACTTGCCAGCGCAACATGGCCGCCATGGCCGCCATGGCCCGGGCGTGCACAGCCATCAATGCCCCTGTCAAGCCCGAGAAAACGGAAGGCCCCTCTACCACCCTCACCTTCCTGGGCATCCAGCTGGACTCCGTGACCATGCGAGCCTCCATTACTTCAGAGCAGCGGCAAGAACTTCTCACAGCCATCCTAGCCCTCTACCCCAAACGCACCTGCCCCAAACGCCAGCTCCTCTCCCTTATCGGCAAACTGACCTTTGCCTGCAAGGTCGTCCCCCCAGGGCGGATCTTCCTCCGCCGCCTCATAGACCTCAGCACCACCGTGGGCCCCATCCACCACCACGTCACCCTCAATAGTGAGGCACGGGCAGACCTCAACTGGTGGCGGCAGTTCCTGCCAGAGTGGTCAGGTAGCAGTCTCCTGCTGCAGTCCGAGTGGTCACTGGCCCCAGACATGGAACTCTTTACCGACGCCTCCAACATTGGCTACGGTGCTTTCTGGGCTGGCAAATGGTTCGCTGCCACCTGGCCACCCGCTCAGCTCAATCTTTCCATCACCTGGAGAGAGCTTTACGCCATTGTCGTTGCCTGTGCCACATGGGGCTCGCACTGGAGACGGAAGAGGATACTCTTCCACTGCGACAATGCCGCCGTCGTGCTGATATGGCAGAGGGGCTCATGCAAATTCCGGGAGCTAATGGTACTCGTGCGTACTCTCTTCTTTCTCGCAGCAAAGGGAGAGTACCACGTTAGCATAGCCCACATCCCTGGCGTGCAAAACACCATAGCCGATCACCTCTCTCGCCTCTCTATGCAGGCCTTCCGGCGAGCAGCCCCTCACGCGGACCTCCTACCTTACCAGCTCCACACCCCTGCTCTACTGACCCTGCCCTGACAGCTCGCCTGCATCGCCTCCAGCTGCTTGGGGTCGCCCCTTCCACCAGACGCACTTACCAAGCGGGTATCAACCGCTTTACCCAATTTTGCACCTCCTACAACCTCCAGCCCCTCCCGGCCTCCCCCCTTACTCTTCGCTATTTCTGCGCCTACCTCTCCCCCTCTGTCCAGCACTCCACCATCAAATTGTACCTCACCGCTCTCCGCCTGTTTCACATTGAACACAGCTACACAGACCCCACGAAAGACTGCCTCCTCCAATACATCATCAAAGGAATCCGCCGCACCCAATGCACCACCACCAGACCTCGCCTCCCTATCACCATTCAACTACTCAGGGACCTCAAACTAGCATTGCACAACTGCACAGCACTTACCACCCCAAACAAGAGGATGTTGTGGGCAGCATTCTGTGTCGCCTTCTATGGCTTCCTCAGAGCCAGCGAGTTCTGCTCACCATCCTCACATACCTTTGATCCAGCATCCACACTCTGTCACACAGACCTCACCTTCACACCCGCAGCAGCTAATCTCTGCATAAAGGCATCCAAGACAGACCCCTTCCGCATCACCTGCACCATCACCATTGGAGCTACGCATACATCTACCTGCCCAGTTAAGGCCTTACAGAACTACCTACCACACAGAACCGGCCACACCTCACTCCCACTCTTCTGCATCGAGGACGGCTCTTACCTCACCCGCACCTCCCTCACAGCCCAGCTCCGTTCGCTCCTGCAGGCGGCGGGGCTGGACCCAGACACATATGCAAGCCACTCATTTAGGATCGGAGCAGCCACAACCGCAGCAGCCGCCGGCCTACCTGACTGGCAGATCCAGGCCCTGGGCAGGTGGTCTAGTGACTGCTACACCCGCTACATCCGCACACCCACAGACACCCTCATCCAGGCAACACGAAAACTAGCCGCGCACCAACCCGCCAACCAGCAATAATCTGTGAGTTACGTAGGCTGAGTGCACACGCAGTTGACACCTGCCAGCAAGGGGTCAGAGCGTTGGGAAGCCAGAGCCCAGACAATTTGGATAAAAATTTGGGCGCTAAGCTGGCGGGTCGGTTATAACTGACCACAGAGCCCGAGATAAGCCTTAGCACATTGAGAACCCACAGCCTGTGAGGCGTAAGCCTGCCCCAACCACAGACATGGCTGCGCTGATTGGCAAAATATGCATAACTGGCTAGGGGCGCCGGGCCCAGGCTCTGCCCATCTCTGACCCCACAGGTTTGTCATGCATAGCATTTCTGCATGGGTACTAAGCCTGTTAAA
Organism: Geodia barretti; assembly: GCA_030341885.1. Taxonomy (NCBI): domain Eukaryota; kingdom Metazoa; phylum Porifera; class Demospongiae; order Tetractinellida; family Geodiidae; genus Geodia; species Geodia barretti. Next base: position 22,562 of record CASHTH010001756.1, read on the forward strand.
CATTCTAGTGCTTACATTTCCTGATTTTTGTGATTCTGTTTCCAGGATTTTTGTCATGAATTGTGGTTGTTTTAGGTCCCTATTCACACCGTTGAACACCTTAACTCAGTCTTGGCCTCTGCAGGACCAATTACCTTATGAGAATCATAGCGACCGGCTAGTACCTCCATTGTCCTCTGCACACCCACACATTTCCAGAACAGTAGTTTGATCAAACAGGGAAAATGCCTCTATATTCGGAAAACGATTATTAAAAAGGGTGTGTAAGGCTCGTGCTCGCCGCCTTGGCCCCGACCGTCTTCGGGTAGCACGCCAGGAGTTTGACCACATGCTGGATTTGGGCATTATCCGACCGTCCGCCAGTTACTGGTCGTCACCCCTCCACATGGTCCCCAAGAAGACTCCTGGTGACTGGTGCCCATGTGGAGATTATACAGCACTCAACAGCCACACCACCCCAGACCGCTACCCAATTCCACATATTCAAGATTTTACCACAACACTCGCAGGATCCACAATCTTCTCGAAAGTGGACCTTGTCCGCGCAGATACCGGTAGAAACAGCTGACATCCCCAAAACAGCGATCATCACTCCGTTCGGCCTGTTTGAATTCCTGCAGATGCCATTTGGCCTAAGGAATGCTGCTCAGACATTCCAGCGTTTCATTGACCAAGTCCTCAGAGGTCTACATTTCGTCTACGCCTATATCGATGCCTCCTGATAGCTAGTTCAAGTCCCCAAGAGCACCAAGAGCACTTGCGAGCGGTCTTTCCGCGTCTCAGCGACCACAGCGTATTGATCAACCCGACGAAGTGCGAGTTTGGAGTTACGTCGCTCCAGTTCCTGGGGCACCAGATCAACAGTGTGCTGGCATCAGCCCTCTCGAGCAGAAGGTGCAGGTCATCCGCGACTTTCCAAAACCAGCAACGCATCGTAAGCTGCGTGGGTTTTTGGGCCTGGTCAATTTTTACCACCGTTTTCTGCCACATGCAGCAAATCTCCTTCACCCACTCAATGAGCTACTCTCTGGGGTAACAAGCAGAACCCAAGCACTCGCGTGGGCAGACGAAGCACAAGCAGTTTTTCAGGCAGTCAAAGAGGCACTTGCCGATGCTACCCTGCTTTCCCACCCACGGCCATTGGCCCCCTTGGCTATCATTTCCGACGCCTCCGGCATCGCCATCGGGGCGGTTTTCCAACAGCAGATAGACAGCCATTGGCACCCAATCTCATTTTCAAAAAAACTATCTCCACCCGAAACACGATACAGCGCATTTGACCGAGAACTCCTGGCAATCTACCGCTCCCATTCGCCATTTCAGGCATATGGTTGAAGGTCGTGAATTTTCTGCTTCACTGACCATAAGCCGCTAACGAGAACCCTTTCATCCCGAGGCACCCAGCACTCTCCTCGGCAAGTCCGTCCGCTCGATTTCATATCACAGTTTACGTCAGATATTCGCCATGTGAAGGGAGCCAACAACCCAGTCACCGATGCTCTTTCGCGAATTGAAGTCAATGCACTTGGCCAGGGACAAGACATCGACTTCGAGGCAATGGCGAAAGCACAGTTGGAGGATCCAGACCTCCCAACACTCGAGTCTTCATCTTCGCTAAGGCTTAGCAAGAGGCACACTGTAACACCCCTCGCCACGTTCGCCAAACCAGATGCCCATTTCGACATGGTTCACGTCGACATTGTGGGACCCCTACCGCCATCTCGAGGTTTCACTTACCTCCTCACCTGCGTTGACCGTTTCACCCGCTGGCCAGAGGCGATACCCATCTGCAACATTACAGCGGAGACGGTCGCAGAAGTGTTTGTGAGTGGGTGGATCGCACGCTTCGGCACACCCTCCACCATCACCACCGACCAATTTGAATCAGCACTTTGGAGTCAACTGACTCGCCTGCTGGGGTCCAAGCGAATCCACGCGACATCCTACCATCCCATTGCTAATGGTCTAGGGTTCGGAAACCACTTCAGCAACTGTACGATGGTCCATTCCAAGTTCTGCAACGCTCCTCGAAGCATTACACAATTAACCGCAATGGCCACCCAACTGTCATTTCATTGGATCGCCTCAAGGCCGCTCATATGGAGCCACCACCTACTCGTACCGCTGACGCCTCCCACTCCCCTTCTTTCCCGACACCCCCAACCTCTCCACCACAGAGAGTCACACGCTCCGGCCGTCATGCGCATTGGCCGCAGCGCCTCGTGTACTACGCCTAGTTCACTGGGAGGGGGAGTGTTGTAGCGCCTTGCACAACACCAGTTGAACCCTGAACCGCCCTTGGACATCCTAGGCGAACACGTGGTGAACCCTGAGCCGCCCTTGAACATTCTAGGCTTGCAAGTATAAAAGATTGTATGTGTATGTGAAAATGATCAGTCTTGTTCATTTCTCTTGAATGCTTCAACTTGTGAATCGTTTGGTATCTAAACTCCGTAATCCTGCAGTTCCTAGTACGCACTGAACATTTTTCACCAGATCCTTTGCCTGGGTGATTTTTCAATGAAGGGTCATCTAACCATCATGAAAATACTTGATGCCTAGTGCATCGGCCAGCTCACAGAGAGAAAAGTTGTAGGGCTATATATCTCACGCATATAGTAGGAAGTACATGCAGTTTAATGCACTGATCATGGCTTTTCTTTGGTTGCGATGAACTTGGTGCTGCTTCCAACTTCAATGCATCAACGTGGGCTGTTTCTGTGACTGGGATTCTTCCATGTAATTGAACAACATTGCACGCAGTCCAGACAGCTTTATCAACGACCAACTTAATAGGGTGGCAGCAGTGCTTTGCGACGCATGGAGAAGAGCATATATACCTTCTCTGTCTTCTGTTGGCATAACCCAAGGAAAACGCTCGTGCAATTTAGGGTTGATGCCAGTATGGAGTTTCAGTAGAACAAAGAGAATCTCTGCTTCGCCATGCTTCCACGTGGCCGTAGCAGTGTGTGTATGTGTACCAAAGGTATGTTGCCCCATATGCCTTCTGCGAAAAGACATATTGGACCCATAATTACCTGGGGAGAACTCTTCAAGTAGGAGCGATCATGGTGCATGCAATACAGTGGCTTGCCACCTTACCATGAAGCTAGCTTGTATTTTATGGCATCAGGACATGCCTAGAGGACTGTGGATAGGTTAACCACGAGCCGGGCTGCTGATCAGTAACCACATAGCAGTGGTATGTACACAATTCGCTTACTGCTTGCAGTAAAATGCCAAGCCCATTAATTAGTGGTACGGCGCATGCGCAGTTCGCCGAGGGTTTGCACTTTAGTGCTTTTCACTTTGTTAATAGTTCTGAGGGTGAGTCAGGGAATGGTTGAGAGAGTGAGTCAGAAGCAATTGACGATGACTCGCTGTACTTTCCCACACCTGACCGTCCCGTGGGGGGTCAATATATTGACATGCCCCAATAAGTTGTGTTCCTTGCCTTACTCAGGTGGGCAAGTTTTTAGACATGATCAATCAGGGTAGGGGCTGCAAAACCCCCGGGTGCAATGGAAAATTATTTTAGCTCCTACTTGTGTAATGTCTGGTGGTTGTGTTTATGTGTCCTGTCGTTGTGATGGATGTGGGTCAGGAGGTGCATACTTTGAAACCTATATGAAACAACCTGGACGTACAGAAGATATAGTAAGCAAATATGTCCAGGTTGCTTTCATTGTTGAACAACTTATTGCCGGTAGTACTCACATGGGTACTACAAAACACTGAAACACTGAAAACATGCACTGGCATTGATGTGTAGTCCTAATGCTTTCGACCGTAGGTCCTAATGCTTTCGTAGGTCCTAATGCTTTTAGGTCCTAATGCTTTCGTAGGTCCTAATGCTTTCATGGATACGATTCGTAATAATATGTATCCCATAGTCAAGTCGACGTCGACGAAATTTGTGAGGCTGCAAAACAGGAAATGAAGACAAAAAAGAGAAGCGAGCTCGGGTCATGGAAACGTGCAGTACTGTTGCTGATTGTACGTGGGCAAACACGTGGCTGGCATAGTAAAATGCCACGTCAATTACCTGAACGGGGCTCTCCTCTATTATCCCATCTCTGCCAAGGGGCAGAGACAAATAATAGAGGAAGAGTTGTACAAGGCACGTCAAAATTTACAGAGGGTTGCCACTCGGATACATTTCGATGCAAGAGTGAGGGAATGCAGGTTGCCATCCCTGGCAGGACTCTAAACTCATCCTCTGCCAACGCAGTCAGTGAAGTGTTTCCTGACGCTGAAATTATGATCTGCGTTGGACATGCCGGACGTGCCCACAAGAAAAATCCTGGAATTGCGTCAGAAAGTGAAAACAGCTTCAAAGCAAATGTGTGATAAATACAGGGTAGTTTTCGAGTTTTATGTGAGCTGAGCTGTAAATGTAAGCGGGCAACACCACAGTGCTGCAGTGGTTGTTTGATGCACCTTTTATGTCCGCGCCCTATCTTGATAGCTCCATTTCCATTTTAAAGCGCACCATATCACTGATTTGATGGGAGGCCCAATCGAGGGGAGGAATTTGTGAGCTATGGAAGCACTACTAAACATGCACGTGACATTCACGAGTGGGAGGGAGATGTGACTCCACCACTTGGGTGTGCACGTGCAAAAGTGCGGGGACAAGACAAATAGAGTGTGAGGAAAGCCTACAAAACCAGAATGAAACTGGATTGTGATTCATGCTCTGTTGTACGAAATTGAATGTTTTTTTAAAACAGAGAGGACTGCACAGGCAAGCAACTGGTTCACCCCATCCTCGAAACGTGTACACTCTAATGCAACTATCACCAATCCGGGTTGCTCCAAAGCAACCCTCCTGAACCTAAACGCATGCAAAGCTAGGTTACTAGTATCACTGGCTCCAGAGTTGTACCGGACGTATGAAGCTTCCCGTTTTGAAGGCATGTCGAGGCATTGGAAAAGCATCAGTGCACGGGGAGGAAGGAAGAGGGGAAGAGAGAGAATTAGAAGCTTGCCAAAACCACTACTAAGAGATAAGGAGAATAGAACTGACACAAAGAAGCGTGTTGTCGAAGGGAGGATAGAGCGCATTGCAAACGTGGTCAAAGAAGAACATGGACCGCCGATACATACTTTGACGGTAGTGGTGATAGTGACGTTGAAGAAATGGTCTGTGACTCTGGTGATGGAGGTGAACCAGAACGAAAGGAAAAGGGAAAGGGCAGTGGTCTTGCAAGGCAAAACCCAGGGTAACGAAAAAGAGTGTGCTGCTATGTGGATCGTAGCACACACCGACCTCTCACCAGTCACAGAGACTGCCTTCCACAAAAGTCGTGCCAAAACAAGACCACTCTGACGGGGTACCGCAGAGAATGATAACTGACTCTGAGTCTGGCGAATACATGACAGGTGTGACTCATCAGACTCAGAAGAAATTGATGAAGTACGTGTAGTGGAGCTGAAGGGAGGGCCCACACAGAGGAACTAGGCTTCTGTACTTGAGCTACAGGAACCGTCTGCCTGGCCGTACTCTGGTCCTCCCATGAGTAACCCGGTGAGGACATGCAGAAGATCCCAGTGCATTATAGAGCCACAAGGGCTCAAGTCCCTCCCCAGAGAGTTTAAAACCTGCCCCTCAGAGGACGTGCGGCCCGAGGGGGTTATGTGGCTTCACAGCCAGAGCATGGGATTTCACGTCCCTGTCGCATTGTGGGAGGGTTTGCTGGCCGGTATCAGCCTACTGCTCGAAAGGTGTCTGATCACTCGTTGTGCTTGCATGAGGTTACTGGTTGCTCTCTACTCCACTCGCTGAGTGGCGAAAAAGGGAAAAGCACCGAAAAATCTCGCTCGTGCAGTGTTGGGTATTTGTAACAAAGGACTCAGCTCTGCATCATGAACGCGTTGTAATTGCGGTGTTCCCGAGACCTATGAGAGCCTGGCTACTAGTCTTCAGCTCTGTGCGAAGAAGCTAACGAGGCGCAGAAACGTGGTCGGCAAGTAGTAACGGTGCCTACACTCTGAGCGTGTAGTGAGTCGGGATGTTCACCCCACCAGGATCGTTTGTCTCCGAGATGGTGGCTCACCGAGCCAGATCATCAGCGCTGACACAGATGCTGCTTGCTTCAGTTTTTCCCCACATGGCCGGCTGCACCCCCCACACTGCAGAAGGTTTCCGCGTTTCAGGTATATTCTTGGGAATTTGTTCAATCACATCAGAAACCGCAACTGGTGTGTTGTGTCCAGTTGCGTTGTCAGAGTGGTGTTGTCCATGTGTATGACAGTTCTGTACAGAACTCGGTCCAAAGAGACTGTTTGATTTGATAGCACGCATCGGTCCAGTCCGAGCTCTGTGCTAAAAAGTGTAATGATGGACGTTGGAGAAACAGAAACAAAGAAACAGAAACAAATCCATGGGTCCGACTGCGCTCGGCCCATTGCACTATGCATTTGACATATGCAATGGTATGAACCCGTTCAGTGTTAGGTTTGAACACAGTAAGATCAGGCCACATCTGATAATACGTGTCTGAGAATTGCCAGG
>CASHTH010001757.1:0-15511 GCA_030341885.1 Geodia barretti
TCTTGCCTGCGCTTCAATCGCCGCACCTCATACTTATACCTTGTCTTAGCATTTTTCTTTATCTGGAAGAGAACGCCAGACACAGGACACCCAGCCTCCTTCCAGACTTTGTACCAGAAGCGTGCAGATTCTTTTAATCTGCCAGCAGAGTCCTTCCATACTACAAGCTTTCTAGCAGAAGTACTTGTGATAGTAGGGAAATAGTTAGAGGCACATTCAAGCATGATGGAAACAAAATTTTGAGCCCAAAAATCTAGAGCATCCCGATGATGCGGGCAGCATGAAGACACACAGTGATGGGAGTGAAAGAAGAAATTGAGAGAGCATATCGCAGTAGTTTTGAATGTTAGCAGGAGTAACTTTGGACCAATCAATGCATGTACGACGGAGAACTCTTGGCTTAGTGGTATATAGGCAACGACTGGGATTGAATATGGAGTTTAAAGAACAGAGGGAAGTGATCAGAAAGGATTGAGCCACAATGAACAGCATAATATATGTCTGAAATAATAGAAGACATGTGTTGCGAACAAGTAATATGATCTATCCAGGAACGGGCAAGCCCATCATCACGTTCATATGTATAGCCTACTCTTTCACGAAAACTCAAATCATAAACAACAAGATTAAGCTCTGCCATTAATAAATTGGCAAGTTGACCCCCTCGATCAAAGTCAATGTTGAAGTCACCAACAACAATGTTAACATCACACCTTAAACCCTTCAAACTCACCAAGGGTGTTTAGATAATCACCATAATGATTGAGGACAATATATAGTCCGTAGGCATTATAAACACAAATCAGCAAGTATGACACACCTGACAAATCACAAACCCTAACACCACAAAAACGATTAGAACAACTATCAAGTGGAGTTACACACAAAGACAAAAGATTTTCGGTAAAGAATTGAGCAACCTCCATAAGGACGACCATGAGACAGCAGATCACAACTCATACCGCTGACACCAACTGACAAAAAAGCAGAGCTAATCTCACAGACAGTATTCAGATTATCATGAAGCAGTCAATGTTCTTGGATGAAACAAAGGTCAAGAGAATCAATGTAATTTTGAAAAGTTAATTTACCATTACTCCAACCCCTACAGTTAAAGCTACAACATCTAAGTGGCATCATCATGGTTATCTTCACTAATAGTCATGGAGGAAGAGGAGGATAAGGAAGCAACGGAGGCAGACGAAGGAGAGACTGAGCGGGACTTAGCATTGGGTGAAGCAGAACGAGACTATTTGGAACGTGAAATGCCCTGTGGAGAGGACTTATAACCAGAGATGTTTCCAGTATTAAGCTGAGAAGCAGCCTCTGAGTTGGAAGGGCAACAGCAGACCCAGTCAGCAACGGATTGGCTGCGTTAGCAAGGGCAGAAGACAATGTAGGTTTATCAGAGGAAGAAGCCAAAGGCCGTTGACGTAATTTGTGATCAGGAGCAATATCCTCTCAAGGAAAAAGCACTTGATATGAAAATCCCTCAGCTTACTCTTACGTAAAAGAATCAGCTTACGGTCCCAGGCAGTACACAGCTTGATCAAAAGTGGACAGGGTGGGGAAGAGGAGGACTGTGACTTCTTGAACCGACCGAGGCGAAACATGTCCTTTATATGAAGTTGCTTCCCTGAGAGAAACTCAAACATTTCATCCACAATTGTTTGGCATCAACGATGGAGCCTTCATCAGGCAGACCAAACAGAATAACATATAGCTCGTGACCATCAGATGAAGAAGATCGTGGTGTGGTGTTTTTCTGTACTGAAACTGGAGAAGGTGAGGCAACCTGAGTAGGTGGTGCTGAAGAAGCTGCCATTGCAAAACTCCGTTGCACAGATGGAAAAGAACTGAAATCAAGGAAAAAAGAAAGCTTCTTATCCAAACGCTCGACAACATCTGCCAGTGTACTCAAAGACTGTGAATTGTGATTAACTTGCTCAGCAATTGGATCTAGCGAGAGAGAAGGTAAGCGCAGGAGGTTTGAAGCTTCGCAATAGATAGGAAGGACCTTATTTGTTGAATCTAAAGCATCAAAGTACTTTAATGTATCATCCAAGTTCACTGCCAGCTGGCTTCTTTTATCCGAATCGCGACGAACATGAAATGACAGCCCAAGGTCACCTCTACAAAATTCCCAGCGGTGTGATTTACAAACCTCAACCTCATTGGGAGAGAAGTGCTCTTTAATAAGCATTTTCAGAAATTCTATGTCACCCTTAGAACAAAAGAACAGTATGAACTAGAAGTGGAGCACTTGAGTTAGAGCTCTCACCAGGAAGCGGAGATAAAGTACACCCTGACATAGTCATAGAATCTTGGGGTACCATTTGATGCTGGCCAGGAGGCACAACTTCAAAGAAACATGACCACTAAGTTACAGGTGAAGTCAAAAACTTGTGAACTAGCAGACAAGCCCAACTGACCACCCTGAGAAGAGCCCTGAGTGGCAAGTGAACCAGAGAAAATATAGTGAAAAGGCTTTCCCAGGTGATGCGGGCTGTCTCCATTTTCTTGCTTTTTTACCAGCTATGTTTCAAACCCTGTGGTGAATACCATTTGGCACTAACAACAACGCACTTTGACTAAGACTGATTAGACTCATCAAGTTTAGAGAGATAGAGATTTCCAGATGTAACACGGACACAGTCCAGAGAGACCCTTTTTTGCACATTCCACCTTGTTGTATTTTCAAAGAAAAATGACCACTAAGTTACAGGTGAAGTCAAAAACTTGATGAAACTAGGCTAGACAAGCCCACACTGACAACCAGGAGAAGATGCCCTGAGTGGCAAGTGAATAGGCGAAAGAGATAATAATAATATAGTGACAAAGGCTGTCCAGGGTGATTTTGCAAGGGCTTTGTCCCATTTCTTGCTTTGTTACCAGCTAGTGTTTTCAAACTATGTGGTGAATACCATTGGCATAACAACAACGCACTTTGACTAGGACTGATTAGACTCATCAAGTTAGATAATAGAGATTTCCAGCTGTAACACGGACACAGTCCAGAGAGACCCTTCGTTGCACAATCCACCTTGTTGGAATTTCCTTAGCTAGCACACCAGACTACCTCTGTTATCACCTCACTCACTAAGCCCAGTCAACCACACACTGTATGTAGGTAGACATTCACTCCCGCTAGATGTGTGGTTGCCCAGTACTGAACCCCTGTCATATAGCGCCGAAGAAGTAAGCGCGCGTCAGCATTGGCGTAGTCGGCAGATAGCCGACCAGCAGACGACAGAGGAGAAGATGGCACACGCCCGGTTGTAACCCAGAGACCTATCCGGCGACGACCATTCGACGCACTGATCGAAAAGCACTGCGAACGTGCGCTGCACTGAACGAAGGGAGCGAGGACAGCGGGCCCAGTGGCTCGCCGTTCGCGGTGGGGCGAGCTCAGATTCGCCACCTGCGGAGTCGGTCGGAAGAGACGGTGCTATCCTATACGGCCACTGCGAGGCTCTGTGCCGCCGCTTCGAACCGGATGAGCAAGCGCGGACTGTACGCTGCAGAGTCCACGTACGTCAAAAACGACCCTCAGAGGATTGGCGAGTTTCGGCGAAGACTGAAGTCACCGATCGACAAAGCGTTCCCGATATGGAAGCGCCGGGGGAGACACTCGGCTGATCGCATTCCTGACACAGCTCACCGAACCCATAGCTGGCGTTCAGCATCGCAGAAGAAAAACGGCCCGCAAGCATCGACGACGCTAGTCACGCAACCCTCGAGATGCAAGCGCCTGAGCCTGCCAAGCGAGCTACTACAGGAGGCGTACGGTGGCGTACAAACCTCACGTAAATCCGACCGAACTCCCAGTCGCGGGCGCGAACTACCGCAACCGTCATCGAACGAACGTCGCCGAGTACCGTAACACTCTCCGACGAGCGAGCAGCAGATTCACGCGACGCCGTGCTGCAACAGTTGGTCATGCGAATGGAGAAGCATGGAGTCAGCCTCTCTGAGTTGATCTGGTCTCAAAGACGGGGAGACGTACATCAGTACCGGGCCGACGCCCGGCCGTTCTCTAATCACGGAGCGAGATCTCTCCGGAGCGTGTAACCGCTGCAGGAGCTGTGACATATCGCCTGAATGCCAGCGCCACAGTTTTCTCTCACGGACCCTAGGCGAAACTGACAAACCACTCAGCGCAATGGCCAGCTACCGAGGGTGTGAGGTACCAATGTAAAGGCTAACTATTCATCGACCCCGCAGCCTTCCACGTCCGCGGGCCGATTGGACCCTGAATGGCCTGCATTTATAGTCGACACAAAGGAGCTGCTGTCAACCTTCTAAGGAGGACTACGGCCGACCGCGTGACGCCACGCAACGTCCGCGTGCTCACCCCGGGCAGACTCTCATAGTGTGGCGGGTCGCCGCTTAAAGCTGCACGGATGCGTCACATTGCCGGTCTTCGACCTCGGGTTGCAAGTCGGATGTGCAATTCACGATTGCAGTGGGTCTTACAGTGAGCTATCCTAGGTCTGGAGTTCCTGTAACCATCAAGGGGACAATGGAAGTAAAATCAGACGGGAAGGCAGAAAGACAAAACAAACACAAAAAAACAAAAACCAAACACCAAACACTCCACAGATAAACCAACAAAACACAACGAAAAAAAAACCATGCACAACACAAACCAAAAATCCACACAGAAAAAAAGGTAAAACTGGAAAAACCAACACGGCAATACACAAAAAAAAATCAACCACGAGAAAGACACCAAAAACAAAACAAGAGCCAACGCAAACAAACGAAACGCAAAAACAAAAAACAAAATGACAAAAAAAGAGTACCCGGTAGAATCAAAAAAAAAAACCAAAATAGATGGCAAGACACAAACCAAACACATCACCATAAAAAACACAAACGCAATAATGCCAGCACAAACTAAGTGTAAAAATAATAAACAACAACCAAAAAAAAAAAAACAAAAGAACTCAAAAAAAACAAAAAAAGAACAACGGAGAAGGAAAAGTGAAAAAACACAAATAAACAACCAAAAACAATCAACAAAAAAAAAAAACAAAAAACAAAAACAAACCAAACACAGTAATCCCATGAAATATGAACACAAGGAAAAAATAGTAGCTTACTGTAACACTACAGTAAAGTAAATACAAAACTGACACTACCAGACGCGGTGATTCCACTTACACCCATCTCTTCACAAAGAAGCGAAACTGTGCCGGTGTCACTAGTAAAAGATCTCCACATCCCCCCCTCCTGTGAGTTGGAAATTATGGGGCACGTTTCATCAGCTCTGTGTGGGGACTATCTTTTGGAACAGACAACACATAAGCGCCTGACAGTTAGAGTCGCAAGAGCATTGGTTTCAACAACCGAGAAGGGTGTGCCCCTCTGACTGATAAATCCCTCAACCCAGATGGTTACCCTACATAAGGGGACCCAGCTTGCCATTTTGGAGCCAATTGAGAGGCAGGCAATACACCAGATAGGGAATAAGGGCGAGCCTATCGAGCAAGACATATCCCGGAGAATGTTGGACGTCCTCTCCAGCTTAACCGCGGGACAAGAGTGCCTATCACCAACACAGCGTGCTCAATTGCTTTTAACCTATGCAGATGTATTTGCAGAAGGACCACACGATGTCGGTCGGACAGATGTTACCACTCACTCTATTGACACGGGTACAGCCCCACCGATCAAGCAGCACCCTCGACGCATCCCCATGGCATATCGCCAGGAGGCGAGCAACCTCATCAAAGAAATGGTGGACAAGGGAACCATACAGCCATCCCAGAGCCCATGGTCATCCCCCATTGTCCTCGTAAAAAAGAAAAATGGAACACTCCGATTCTGCGTCGACTATCGAAAACTTAATGCTGCGACACCCGAAAGACGCTTACCCCATCCCACGCATCGATGATACTCTGCACTCTCGCTGGATCACAATGGTTCTCTACCCTAGACCTCATAAGCGGCTACTGGCAGGTCAAGCTTGACGACAACGATCGACATAAGACAGCGTTCTCAGCCCCTGATGGTCTTTTCGAATTCAACGTGATGCCATTCGGACTCTGCAATGCCCCGGCCACATTTCAGCGACTAATGGATATGGTGCTCGCAGGAATGAATTGGAAAACGTGTCTTGTTTACCTGGATGATATCATCATCCTGGGAAAGGACTTCCCAACACACCTCTGCAACATGGGTGAAATATTCGCCTGCCTCAGAAGGGCAGGATTGAAACTTCAACCGGCCAAATGCAGGCTCTGCCAGCAAGCTGTGGCTTACCTCGGGCACATCATCTCCCCAGTGGGGATTGCAACGGACCCAGAGAAGACCGAACGGGTAACAACGTGGCCAGCACCAGTCTCCAAACGCGACGTCCAGCAATTCCTGGGACTGACCAACTACTACCACCGGTTTATACAGAACTATGCCCATATTGCAAAACCTCTCAACCGTCTGACGGAAAAGACAGCCACATTCAAGTGGACCGAACAATGCCAACAAGCCTTTGACCTTCTGAAACACAAGCTGACCTCGGCCCCCCTTGCCCACCCAGACTACTCCCTCCCATTCATTCTTGACACTGATGCGAGTGATGTTGGCATAGGTGCGGTCCTATCCCAAAGGCACCCAGATGGAAGAGAACATGTCGTCGCTTACCACAGTCGAGCACTTACCAAATCGGAGAGGCGATACTCGGTCCCGCGTCGAGAATTTCTTGTAGTGACCTTCTGCAGACACTTTTGCCCATACCTCCTCGGCCGGCATTTCACGCTCCGCACAGACCACGGCTCACTACAGTGGCTTCATAACTTCAAAGAACCAGATGGTCAGCTCGCTCGATGGATAACAACACTACAGGAGTTTGACGTCACTGTCATCCATCGGCAGGGAAAGTCTCATGGAAATGACGGACACCCTCTCGAGACATCCATCGTGTACCTCCCATACAACCCACACTCTACAGAGTCCCATGGATCCAGACACTGACGGCTCCACTGCGATAGCTCCTGTGTCTCTTCTCGGCGACATAACACCTATCACACCAGGAGCACAACGGAGTGACAAGGTCGTTGGCCCAGTGTTTGCTGCTGTTCGAGATGTAATGAGGCTGGACACACCTGCCATAGCGAAGCTCTGTACAGAGGTAGACAGCTCCTTCAACAATGGGACCTGCTAACTTTCAAACATGGGAAACTGTGGAGACGAGGCGAGAAGGAGGACCATCCCACTGTCCTGCAGCTGGTGGTCCCCTCAACATTTCGTGAGAGTGTCCTCCGGGAGCTGCACGACACCCCCACCGGTGGGGATCTTGGGGAAGAAAAAATGCTCAGCCCTGTCCAGAGTCGCTACTTCTGGCCCGGATCTCGACGGGATGTGAGGGACTACTGTGCGACTTGTGCTACCTGTGCCTCAAGGAAAAGTGGGGGACCACGGAGGAGAGCACCACTCCACCCATTTCAAGTGGAATCGCCAATGCACACAGTGGCCGTCGACATACTTGGCCCATTACCTCTCAAACACCACAGGGGAACCGCTACGTGCTTGTCGCAATGGACAAAATGGGCAGAAGTCTTCCCAATTCCAGACCAGGATGCTAAAACAATAGCATCAAAACTCGTTGACGATCTCTTCCTACGATTCTCCCCACCGGAATTCCTTCACAGTGACCAGGGAAGGCAATTTGAATCCAATCTCGTAGCAGATGCTTAGGGGTAAAAAAGACAAGAACGATTGCATACCACCCTCAAAGCGACGGCCTGGTTGAAAGATTCAACCGGACACTACAAAACATGCTAGCACAACAATGGAGAGCCACCCAGCTATATGGGAAAACCATCTGCAAAAAGTTGTAATGGCCTACAACACGAGTGTGCAGTCTTCAACAGGGTACACCCCTTTCTTTCTTATGTTTGACCGTGAAGCCAGGCTGCCAGCTGATCTAGTCTATGGTTCAAGCCCAACCGAGTCATCGACGCCAGCAGAGTATGCTCGCCTCCTGACACAGTCCCTACAGCAGGCCTATGCATGTGCCAAAGCAAAAAATACTGTCGCAAAGGTCAAACAGAAGGAACATCACCATGGCCAAGCCCACGGACAGGCATTTAAGGCGGGAGACTTTGTCTGGCTCCACCTCCCCTACACCCCCAGAGGGCAGTCAAAGAAGCTACGGAACCCCTGGAATGGACCACATAGAGTACTTACTCGACTCCACGACTGCACCTACAGGATCGTGTCCCTCCAGGATGGCAAGGAGCAGGTGGTTCATTTAACCGCCTGAAGCCATATCGACCAGACATGAGGCATACCTCACCTGTGCACATGGACACTGAAAACCACTCCGCAGAAAGACCTCCGATAGGAACTTCATTAGAGGTCAACTCAGATTGCGAGGAGCCAGGACCGCTGCAAGACCAGCCACCCCCGAGACGCTACCCGCAAAGACATCGCCATCCCCCTGACAGACTAATTGACACCTATTAAGACCGGGATGGTCTCTGAAGAGGAGGGGAGAGTCATGTAACACGGACACAGTCAGAGAGACTCTGTTTGCACATCTCCACCTTGTTGTATTGCCCTTAGCTAGCACACAGACTACCTCTGTTATCACCTCACTCACAAGCCCAGTCACCACACACCGTATATAAGGTAGACCATTCTCCCAGCTAGATGTGTGTGTTGCCCAGTACTGAACCCCTGTCATAGCACCGAAGTGCGTGCGTCACAAAACATGCAGGCATTGGTAGCTCCGTTCCAGCTTATACCAGCCCAGACATGTAATTTTACTGGGTGTGGTTTGTACTGCGGTTTTTTACCTTCCTTCCTGCAGCAAAAGCGGTGGTGGGTTTCCATTTGAACCGAGGTTTCATCGGTCCATATAACATCGTGAAATTCATCACCTAGGTGTTCCTGCGCCCAGTCAAGCGGTTTATTTCGGTTCTCTGCGTGGATGAGTTTGCAGTAGGCCGTGCCACGACATGTCCAGCCAAGTAAACGACACCCTTTCAGCGCAGTAGATAACGACACCGAAACTCCAGATCCCAGTAAGGCAGTTACCAACTCTCTGGCCGTGGTTTCATCATCCTGCATCATCGATTTTCTGCGGAGCTACATCGGTAAGCTTGGTCGGTTTGCCAGATTTAGGCAGCGGTGTTATGGTCCCGTGCACCTTGAAGTGACCTTCCAGACGCCACACCGTCTGACGACAAGTTCGAATGCCTTCCTGTGTCACAACTTGACTACAGGTATACCCTTCCGCCAGCAACTGCCGAATACGTTCCCTGGCATACATAGAGAGACGTCGTTCGCTATTTTCAATGACCAGAACGTACCGCATGTGATAGTACGTACATACATATAAAGTGTGCACCTCCGCCGTTCCACCTACCATTCCGCTGTTGTCCCCCGCTTCGGCAGGCTCTGCGTACGCGAGGAATTCCTACTTTACGCACATAGATTACGATATTCCACAGTTGCTGTAATTTACACCGGCGTCCCACTAAGTGGAGCACCATATTCCTGCGGAATGTTGCGTTTATTTCTTTTCATATCGTAGACATCGTTACTTACATAACACGAGGTGGCAGAAAACATGGTAACAGTCGGACAGCCGGAAGGACAAACCAAGTAAACCATTACTGCGTTCACCAATAAGGACACTTTCTTCTGAGAACAACACTAAAGTGTCCTAACGAGTGAGTTGTCCTGAGTGTCCTAACATTTTAGCAAGAACTTTGGCGGAAGGACAAGTGCTTTGAGATTGCACTGAAAAAAAGTTGTAGTACTTCGTACAGGACAAGTACATAGGTAAGGCTTACCCAGCTATGTAACATACAGGTATATACCAGCGCATACTTACATAGAGAAAGTCCTGCCACATCATCTGTTGTGTTTGTAAGTCATGAATGACAAGTACAGTATATACTTGGTGGCATTGAACACGATGCTCGCGTAGTGTGCACGAAAATTTGCGTGCCAGTTACATTAGAGGCAAATTGCACATGTGCAGAACAGAGATGCAAAAAGTCAGATATGTGAAGGGCCGGAAAAGGACACCTGAGAGCAGGACACCTCACTAATCAGGACTAGAAAGCAGGACACCCCACTAATCAGGACACCTCAGTAATCAGGACAGCTTAGAGCAGGACACCCCACTAATCAGGACACCTCAGTAATCAGGGCACCTGAGAGCAGGACACTTCACTAACAAGGACACCTGAGAGCAGGACACCCCACTAATCAGGACACCTCAGTAATCAGGACACCAGAGAGCAGGACATTTCACTAATCAGGACACCTGAGAGCAGGGCACCTCAGTAATCAGGACACTAATCAGTTTATCAACAACAATAATATCAGAGCATGGAGCGGGAGTCAGGTGTTCTTTGCGACATGAGAATGCCTACTTCGTGTGGTAGGAACTGGCCAACGGCAAGACCAAAACTGTGCATACAATATTATCTGTACTGATGAGGGAAACTATCCCTGCATACCTTAAATGCAAGATATGGCAGTAGTGTGTGGTATACATTGGTAAATTGTAGCATACATGTACCTCGTTTTAGCTTAGCCTTTCAATGTCGAGTAGTTAGGATTACACAAGCCTCCGTATATCATCAGTCAGAAAGGGGAAAAAAGGAACCTGCAGAATATGGACATGAAATTACTTGCATTTATATGCTATGATGTCAGTGAGTATATGTAAAAAAAATTATATGTACTAAATATAGAGTGGTGCAGAAGTGTCTTCTTTGAAGCTGTAGATATCACGACACTGGCTTACAAAAAAAACCATGCACAAGAGAACAAAAATATAACACTAACAGACAGTCCTTAGGAGATTTTGATGAAAAGTATAATGTATAATGAAATTTTGTAGCTCACCAGTAGCAATGTTGAGCAGCTTGTGATACACGAGGGGCAATAGGTCCTGCAAAACCTAACAAGTTTTGCCTCTCTCAGCATCGGTAGAAGAGAAAGAAGGGGGGAAATGAGTAAGGAGAGAGAAGGCAAAGATAGGCTAGCAATGCTCCAACCCACTCCCTTCCCCTTGGCCAGCAATGCCCCAACCTACTCCCTTCCCCTCGGCTAGCAATGCTCCAACCCACTCCCCTCCCCTCCGCGTACCCCTCCCCTCCCTTCGGCTAGCAATGCTCTCCCTCCCACCCCCCTCCACTTGGCAAGAGAGTATCACAAATATTAATAGTAATGACTTTCACAAAGGGTAAAGCTCTCTGCCTGGACTGCAGAGTGTTGTAGTTTTGAATCACACCCAGGGAAGCTCTTTTTCATTGAATTCACCTGTGTTGCTTGCCTTATATTATTTGCAAACAGTAGTATGTATCTACAACAATAACTAACCAACACAGTCAGTGTGGAATATAAGAGAGAAAAAGAGAACATTTCTATGATCGTCTAGCACCACATGATCAGGGGGTTTCAAGCCGAGTTCCGTAAGTGATTCCATCGCTGTCCTGCTCCAGCAACGTAGAAAGAGAGAGGAGGGGAGATGTTATAGCTCTTGAAATACTGACTGCACATGTAGAAAAGACTGAAGCCAAACTCACAGGGAAAACGTGATGGTAGCACGGTTCCCGTACTAACGAATGACGGTTTCCGTGACAACGGGTAGCGCGGGATGTATACGGCGCTCCGTGGTACACCGGTACGGGTACCGTTTGTATACGTAAAGGGACAATTTTGGCGTACCTCCGTGCGGAGAGTTCCGTTACAACACCGTACAGTATACCCGTTTTCATATTATATTTTCATAGTGATATCTTCCTTGCGCATGCGTTAACAATCTGTTCAAACACATGCAGGTAATGGCAAGTCTAAGACTGCTGGACAGGAGCATCTGGCGGTGGCTCCAGCAGAGACAAACATGATTGAAGTTTATCTTTTGATTTAAAACCCCCAGCCTTCTCGTTCTTCTCTATCCTTGCATCTAACTTTTTCACAAGACGATTCAGCACTGTAGAGAACGGAGAATCCATTAGTGGGTATATACAGTACAGCACTCACAGCAAATACAACTAACCTACCTTCCGACCTCCAGGGAAGTTTATGCTGCCTGACTTGCTCCTCTCCATCACTTTCCTCTGTCATGTATTTGAAATCAATTGCCGTCCATCGTTCTCGCTTTTTCTCCTTTTTCAATACCCGCTTCCTCCTTTCATAAAGCTACGATAAAGAATTAATATATAACTAAAAGGGAGGATACAACACACAATCTTATACCAGCTTTCTGTGTGCCTTGTTCCTCGACTTCTTTATAGTCTCTCTTGCAATATGAAGCCTTCCAGGTTGAATATCATTAAAAAGACGGCGCCTGCTTTCATAGTAGCGATGGACACTCCTGGTGAAATTATGGCCAAAAAACCATGTGTAATCCCCACACATGCACAAAAATTAATTATTATGGCAAACACTCTCCCTGCCTAAAGATGGGACATCTTGACGACCAAAGAGTCACACGTACACGTGCACACACATACATGTACACAAGACACAGACTCTCCTTGCCTAAAGATGAGACATCTTGACAGATGTCACCAAAAGATGGGACATCTTCACGACCAAAGAGTCACACGTACACGTGCACACACATACATGTACACAAGACACAGACTCTCCCTGCCTAAAGATGAGACATCTTGACAGGTGTCACCAAAAGATGGGACATCTTCACGACCAAAGAGTCACACGTACACATGCACACACATACGTGTACACATCAGGTACACACTCTCCCTGCCTAAAGATGAGACATCTTGACAGGTGTCGCCAAAAGATGGGACATCATGACAACCAGCGAGCCATACGTACACATGCACACACATACA
Organism: Geodia barretti; assembly: GCA_030341885.1. Classification (NCBI taxonomy): domain Eukaryota; kingdom Metazoa; phylum Porifera; class Demospongiae; order Tetractinellida; family Geodiidae; genus Geodia; species Geodia barretti. The sequence goes on from CASHTH010001757.1 coordinate 12,831, forward strand.
TGTACACAAGACACATGCCTAAAGATGAGACATCTTGACAGGTGTCGATGACCAAAGAGTCACACGTACACATGCACACACATACATGTACACATCAAGACACAGACTCTCCCTGCCTAAAGATGAGACATCTTGACAGGTGTCGTCAAAAGATGGGACATCTTGACGACCAAAGAGTCACACGTACACGTGCACACACATACATGTACACAAGACACAGACTCTCCTTGCCTAAAGATGAGACATCTTGACAGGTGTCACCAAAAGATGGGACATCTTCACGAACAAAGAGTCACACGTACACGTGCACACACATACATGTACACAAGACACAGACTCTCCCTGCCTAAAGATGAGACATCTTGACAGGTGTCACCAAAAGATGGGACATCTTCACGACCAAAGAGTCACACGTACACATGCACACACATACGTGTACACATCAGGTACACACTCTCCCTGCCTAAAGATGAGACATCTTGACAGGTGTCGCCAAAAGATGGGACATCTTGACAACCAGCGAGCCATACGTACACATGCACACAAGACACAGACTCTCCCTGCCTAAAGATGAGACATCTTGACAGGTGTCGCCAAAAGATGGGACATCTTGACGACCAGCGAACCATACGCACACATGCACACACATACATGTACACAAGACACATGCCTAAAGATGAGACATCTTGACAGGTGTCGATGACCAAAGAGTCAGACGTACACATGCACACACATACATGTACACATCAAGACACAGACTCTCCCTGCCTAAAGATGAGACATCTTGACAGGTGTCGTCAAAAGATGGGACATCTTGACGACCAAATAGTCACATGTAAACATACATACATACAAAACAGATCATTACTTCGCAATTTTCTTGGAGAATGAGCACTTGAAAAGTTTTCTTTTATGCCATGAAGGAGAATGTCTTTACAACTTGATTCCTCTCACATGAATACCTGTTCGTAACACAGTACTTTCTATGAACCTACTGTTTTGAGCCATCGAACTGCATCTCATCAGGAGCTTTGTCGTGTACTGCCTTGACCGCAACCTACACAGGAGATTGTGCAAGGCCATACTGCATACACGGCACATGCTTACTGATAGAGAAGGTGGGATTCTTTTGCTTGACTGGGAGAGTATACTTCCCTGTTTCAAAGTTGTGACTGTTTCCTTTAGCTCCTTTAGCTCGGCACTTAGTACAACCAGCTGCTCCCTTTGATTAAAAATATTCTCCCAAAAACCATCTTATGAACAACATAGGTCTAACCTTCTTGTTTGGTTTCTGCAAGCAGCTGGCTCTGGCCCGAAAAGGCGGCTAGAACTTGATCTAGCTTCGCACTGATACCGGCTATTTCGGAGCCAGCACTAGAGATTGAGGAGGGGCTGCTTCCATGCATTTCCTTGGCCAAGGGGAGTGGAAGGCGGAGAGTCACGCCGAGAAGTAAGGGACAAGCCGCGACTGTTAAAAGCTCCTGACTGCATTGCGCTGCCGGCCGCTTCTTTGTAGGTCACGCGGATATCGGCGCGCATGCGCAAAAGGGGGGAGCGTTATATGGAATGGCTGGATGAGCTTCAAATATCATAGCACAAAACCTTTGCATAATACAAGTTATTCTAGTAAGTTATTCTAGTAAGTTTTTGAATATCCATTCCATGCGGACGGTGATAATATCTAGGGGGCACACACCGCTCTGCAAAATTTACAAATATTCTTCTTTTCTGAGATGTATAAGATTAATGACTCCTTGGTTGGAAACACGAAACAAAAGTTTTCCAAATGACTAAATTCACTTTGCTTCGTTTCACCAATAATTATGAGGAAAATTTCGATCTTTTCAATCCCAGTGAGATGGTAGCGCTTGCTCTCTTCAATACTTGTAGCTTTCCCAAAGTCTATTAGAACCACTTGGTAATGGAACTGGTCTCCATTTGACTGGGCAACTAAGACATTGTTTGACTTTATATCATTATGCAAAATATTAGCTTCCTCGTGAAGATATTTCATGGCTTCTAGTAGCTGAGCACAAAGATGAACCCAAATATGACGCAGTTGCTTTGTGCACATCCCAATTAGAAGTGGGAGGTATGGGTGGCATATTCTGTTGAGAATCAAGGTAACGTCAGCTTTTAGAAACTCCTTAACGGTAACAAGAATACCACGAAGCATTGTGCCCTGACAATTCCAAAAACTCCCACGCCCAACCTGCTCTTTGCCATCAATGACAGGATCATGCAACATGGAGGGGTCAATTTTTCTTCTATAGTTACAGCTTTATCCACAGTTGGTGATGTGCGTACACGTTGCCGACAAAGGGTATTCATAGCCTCGCGCCACTTTTCTAGTTCCCATATCCAGCATTCCCAATATGTCCTAGCTCTGTTTCTTTGAGCTATCACACTTAGCTCCGCCTTCTGTCGCAGTTTAAACTCAGCATTCAATTGCTCTCCCAACCGTTTTATATCTTCCCTTAATATCTTGTTTGTGGGCCCCTCCATGCGTCGTTTCTTACGCTTTTTCCGCTCCTTCCTTATCTTTCGTTTTTCTTCCACACTATTACAGCCACTACGTCTACGGCTTACAGACCCAGGCTGAGCTGACAGTTCTCCTTGTCCATCTGCTTCTGTGGGTGACACCAAACTATCATCGTGTTCGCTAGCCGAGGCTGATGAAG
>CASHTH010001758.1:0-37982 GCA_030341885.1 Geodia barretti
TTAACCTGCTTTCGTGAAACTTTTCCGTGGTGATTTATAAAAGCAATACTATCATTGCACTATGACTAGTAAAAATGAACCTAAATAGTGCTGTACCAGCCACAGAGCCCTAGAAATCAAAGCACCGCACGCAGTGTATGCACACTATACTAGACAACTTATTGTATTTGCGTGGGCGAATCAAGGCGCCGCCAGTACTATATAGAACAGTTTTTGAATGAACTGTACTATATCGTGCGGAACTTACTATATCACACGAACTGTACCATATCCGCGGACTACGTACACTTTTGCGGGAATGACGCCCTCGGCGGCCGTTCGTAGACGGACTTCGACTCAGACGGTGACACAAACAGCTGCTGGAAGGGCGCTCCGCGAGCTTCTCGTCTTCTCTTTCGTTCTGAACTTGCAAAAAAAACGATTTTCCTGGCCGCCGCCTTTTGAACTATATCTGCGGACTAGCGTACGCTTTGCGGGAATGACACCCTCGGCGGCCTTTCGTAGACGGAGTTCGACTCAGACGGTGACACAAACCGCTGCTGGAAGGGCGCTCCGCGAGCTTCTCGTCCTCTCTTCCGTTCTGAACGCCGGTTTTCCTGATCGCCGCCTTTGAATCACCCACACATACAATAAATAACTTAATGTACGGAAGCATGTGCTGTGCGCGTGATAATGGTACTCGGAACGTGTCTGGATAGACCATACAGCAACTCGGCTGCGCCTCGTGCTGTATGACTATCTCGACCACGCCCCTCGTACCATTATTACGCGCACAGCACTGACTTCCGTACATTAACTATTACTTATTAGTATGCATGCCATGGTGTATGGTGTGCTGACTCAGCCATACACTCACATATGGTGTATGAGCTCTCATACACCATGGCATGCATACTAATAAGTTGTCTTAGTGCGCATTCCTGTGGTACAAATTGGTTACAATACACGACGGTTTAGTGCATACACTACTCGTGCTACTCACTCGTAGTGTATGTCCACTAAACCGTCTCGTGGGTATAGTGTAACCTGTATACATATTAGCTAACCATCTGCGTATACACCTACACATTCGTTACACTTTTTTTGTGTAAAAATTAGGTTTTAAGTGATTTGTGAAAGTATTATGAAGCATGCACATACATACATACATACATACATACAATAACATAGCAAGTGTATGTAGGAGTAGTAGTGGACAGAACATACACTATAGCAGAAGGAGTGTGCCAGAGCTGGGAGGCGGTGGTTGTGGAGGAGGGAGGGGAGAGAGTCTGCTCCACGAGGCTGGCCAACTGGACACACCCCGACACTGATGACTGGAGCATCACCAGACATGACCCCAGAGCCTCCCTGCAGCATAATGTAGAGGACACACGTTGTGACCAACACACTCTTGCTTTTATTGTACATTGCATCTACGTGCATTTTGCATTACTGGATGAGCAACTATGAGGGTTGCAGTCACGTGGAGGAATGACTGTGACATTTTAGTTGATGCATGCACGTTTTTGAATCACATAGGACCTTACAGTAACGTCGGATAAATTAGAAGCGTGTGCGATTCGGTAAGCTCGGCTCACCAAAATGTATATTAATACTTTAGCCATCGTGTGTTCCTGATGACAGTCATGCTATGTACAAGCGCAGAGCAAGGCAGATGCAGTTACAATCACACAAAGCCCCAAACATTTCAAAATCTTGCAGAAGCACGCAGTGCAATAATCTGCGTAATCCAAATTGGGTGGTGCAAACGTTTTAAGTTAACACGGACGTCTTATGTACTTTTCATTGGTGAGAGCACTCAGTTGTTTCTGGAGGATGGCGAGAGAGGCAGTGTCCTCGCGGTGCTGTCTGTCCCTCTGGTCCTCCCTATCCTTCTCCCCTGATACAGCTGCCTGGACCTGGAGACTCAGTCTCTCCCTCTCCTCCTCTCTCTCCCTCAGAACTCCTCGATGCTCCTCCACCACATCCCTCACTTCCACCAGCTCCTCCTGGTGGATAAAAGTTGCACATGCTCTACACAGATACATAATTACATGTTCCCCCCTATACTTACACAACTACTTATGTTGGCTGCAAGTCAATAACCAGAAAAGATGCCACAGACTTGGTAAATGTGAACGTAAGAGGCACCCAGGTTCATTTTTAACAGGACTTGCAAACCTACCAATCCTTGTGCAGCAATCAGCAGAGCACACGCACACACAGAGAACAACATACACAAGAAATGTATATACCTTAACTCTCTCCAGCTCTTGGTGTACCTGTGCCACTCTCTCTGCCCCCTCCTCCTCCACCACTCTGTGTAGTATATCACAGCCAATCAACCTTTTAACACAGTGAATAGAGGCAGAGGCTACCAACGTTTTCAGCACCTACAGTGCAGTGTCTATTTGAGGATTGAGAAAATACGGAAGCTGTAGCCAATTGTTTAAGGTGGTGTAAAAGCCATACACTTGAGGGGACTTGCTGGAAACACATGTAAGCACTTAGTACAGTTTATTCAGTGGCTCAGTTGGTGGTTGAGATCACAGCATGTGTACTGTGTCACACACAAACACAGTGTGCAATGTGAGGTGGCCATTCTGAGGTACTATCACTGGCTGAATGTAGCCTCAAATGAACTTGCAGCACATCAATTAGAGCACTGGTATGAACATACAGAGTGTACAACTGGCCTTCAGAACCACTCTCACATGCACGACACTGACACATACACACATGAACTAACAAATACATTAGATAATACATACATACACAATGGACACACAAAACACAGACACAGGAACACATGTTCTCTGAACCCTATCATCATTGCCACCAACATTGGTCACAACACAACATATGTAGCAGTAAGGGAAAAACATTAGTGAAGGGATGTTGCACTGAATTAGTATACACTTTAGACAGTTCATTATACTTGCTGTAAGTTGATTTTAGCATACTTCCATGTAAAAGATAAGCAGGAGGGCATTAAAAGAGAAGGATAACCCCCTGCAACCCTGCTAGCTAAAACCCAGCTTACAAGCATGTATATACATGTGTACTGGTATCGCTACACGTATATACACAGTGAGGGCTAAGATGGCCATCCACAGCTGAACCTGTATTTCTGCAGCATCACTTGCTTGACACGTACCTGAGTTGGGTGGTGTGTTCATTCTGTAGCTGCTGGAGTCGAGACTGGAACTCCTTCTCTGTTCTTGTCATCAACACTCTTCTCAATCGCCTCTCTGGCCTTCACAGACACAACATAAGTCACAATGTACATGTGTTTTGAAACAGCTGTCATCATAAATCACTTCCTCCATTTTAAAGGACTCAAATCTACTCTATGTAAGAGATAATGTGCGTTTAGAGTTCTATACGTGATTTATGGGAACGAGGGGTGTGGTCGAGAGACTCATACAGCACGAGGCGCAGCCGAGTGCTGTATGGGTCTCGAGACACAACCCGAGTTCCCATAAGTTATGTATAGAACGATAGGACACACATTATGTGTTTTATTGTGACTTCGTAGCAGTCGTCGACATCCAGCGAGAGAAATACGACTGCGTAGCCTATACCCCGTGCGCACGTGCGCACTCGCTGGCTTCTCGAGTGAGTTCTCTGTTCTCGAGGCTACCGTAATCGAACAAGGTCGTGATGGTGGCTCTTTCTCCCTCAGAGAAACTCGTTTCATGGGTCGCTGGGCCGTTTGACCGGTCGGTGTGCCGCGGCCGCGGTCTCGCTTGCCACTGGTAGCTGAATGAAGGGGTGTGGTCGCCTCAGCCATCCCTCGCCTCTACAGACTCTACAGAACTGTCATCCCTCGCCTCTAAAGCCTCTACAGAACCGTTTTTGTCTACACTATGGGTACGATGCTGCTGCTAGTTCAATAATTCTTTTATTGAAAGTTCAATATTGGTCATATTGAACGCATCTACAATACGGGAAATAAGAGTACGCGCGGCAGCTTTGATCCGCCCACGCAAGTCACAATAAGTATATATACAACAGTGTTGCACAATACACCACAAATAGCGATGCCTCAAATACCTGGGGCACAGTAAAAGCTCACTTGTACATGTTTACCTGAGCCATATTGTGCTGGTGGGAGAGGGTGAGTGAGTCCAGCTGTGTCTCGTACTGCTGCTGCAGGAGACCGACCTCTGCCTTGTGGGACTGGGTCAACTGCAGACACAACACAAACATAACATATATACAGATGTACAGTAATATGTTGTTTGGTGTCTAGACAATGTGAAGGGAAATGGACTTTTGTGACACAGAATCATGTTGAGTTGGTTTGCATCACACAACACATGTAACAATAGACCATGTGATGCCAAGAGAAAAAAGATGTGGAACTCTGGACAGCTGTTTCGGGCTTGTTGGCCCTCATCAGCAAAGCATACCCCAACTTCTCTCTCTGGCATCACGAGTTTAAAGGCAAAGTTGAGCGCAGCACTTGTGGTTTTGAACTAATGAGATTCATCCCCACAAGGCTTTGCTCAGGCGCAGCGCTTGCATCACACCCATCGCGCCATGGACTCCAGTAATGTACATTTGTATTATTGTGTGTATTTGTCATCAGAGGCTCTCTCACCTCCTCCAACTCTTGGTGCAGTCTGGTGTCAAAGTCCTCCCTGAGCCTCTCCACCTCCTCCTGATGTCTCCCTCTCTCCTCCTCTCTCTCAGCCTCCAGGGCCACTACCCCAGCATGGTGTACCTCTCGTAGCATCTCCTCATTCTTTACAGCCTGTTCCTTGGCAGCCTTAGCCATCGCTTCCTCAACGTTAACCCCCTCCCGCTGACCTGCCCTCTGGAGCTCAGACTGCAGAGTTTGAATTGCCTCGTGTGCGGCTAATAGTTGCCCCTCAAAGTCAGTCTGAAGCTGTTCCCGCTGTTCCACCAGGGCCTGTTTGTGGATGTCTTGAGCTCTCCTCAGCTCAGTCTGTAGTCCTCCTTCCAGAGCCATTCTTAGAGTTTCCAGAGCAGCCTCCTTGTCTCTGGTACACTCTTGCCGAATCTCCTCGACTTGCTCCAAGTCCTCTGCCTCCATCTCACCCCGCAGTGTCTCTTCTCTCTCCTTCCACTCCTCTCCCTTATCTTCTTCGGACTGCGTCCCTTTTTCATGCTCGCTACCCATAGCTTCTTCAAGAGCAGATATCCTTCCCTGGTACTCGGCTCTAGCAGACTCTAACTCCGCCTTACAAGCTTCCACTGCCTCTTGGCGTTCCTGGGAAAGCCTGGCCATCTCTTGCCTGTGTCTCTCCTCTTGCTCCCTCTCCAGCTCCTCCACAGCCCTCTGCTTCTCCAGCCTCAATTCCCGACTTATCTCCTCCACTTGTGCTGCATTCTTCAGCGCTGAGTCGGTCACGGCCTCAGCTAGTTTGGCAGTAAACTCTTCCTCGAGCCTCGACTGCAGTGCCTCACTCTGGAGGGCAAATTCGCCGCGCAGCTTCTGTTCCTGTGCCTTCAGTTCACTCCTGTGTTGTCGTGACAGTCTCTCTCGCTGGAGTCTCAGTTCTTTCTGGCCACGGGGACTCAGCTGGGGGCTCAGTCGAGGAATCAGACTACCCTCCCTCTCACTACTCTCCCCACCTTCCACCTCCGTCTCCTTCTCTAGTTGAGCTCTGATGGCCTCCACCTCTTCCCTGTGCTTGTTTTCACTCTCAGCCAAAGCACGCTCTAATTCCTCCTTATACTTTGCCTCGGCATTATTCAATTCTTCTTGTGCCTCAGTAGACGCTGCGAGAGCGTTTTCAATCTCCTCCAAATGGCGTTGTTTGAGTTGCTCTATTTCGGCAGCAAACTCCTGGGCCTGTTGCTGACGGTGAGTCTCGACCTCCGCTAGCTGTGCGGCCATGTTCTTCACCTCTTCCTCTTTCAGAGCCAGCCACTGCTGCAAGTCTCTCTCAAACTGGGTTCCTTCGTCAATGTCCCCCACCTCCAAGAACTGAGTGATGCCAGCTTCATCTAGGGTGACCCCTGATACAACTGAAACCTCTGCTGCACATCCTGCATGCGTCGTATCCACAGTCGACGGCTCCATTGCGTCTTCCAGGCCCTCCTGTTGCTCGAGTGCTGTACCGCTAGCCGAGCCATCCCCGACACTAACAGCGCCTTCCTCAAGCGGTCCAATGTCCTCAAGTACTTCTTCCTGCTGCTGTTGCTGCTCTGTTTCTAGAGGTTCTTCTCGTACCATCGCCTCTTCGTGCGGAACCTGTTCAACATTCGCCATCTCTGCTCCACAAATTCAACTCCTAGCCGAAGAGTCTGAGAATAGTTTGCGGTTCGTCCTGACTTATAAGAAAAGGCCTTACCACCAACCATGCAAAGAGAACGAGCACCTGACTTTCAACCTCACAGCTGCAAAATGCCCGACGACGACACAAACAACCAGCAACGCAAATTTATGGCGCGCACTTGGTGAACGCCCACTCACACACTCTAAACGACGCACACCAAAACACACACACAATAACATAGCAAAAAGTATTATTATGGACATAAAAAGATGTGTACATGTTGTTGTGCAATATTACTGTACAGAGTAAACCCTAATAGAGGAGAGACAAATGAAACCTGTAATAAAGGTGACTCTTGTTCCAGCTCATGAAACATTAGGTGAAAACTCTAGCTGTGTGTCAGGAGACGCTGGTTAGGAGGTGTCACCACGTGATTGCTGTACTGCTGTCCAACCCTGCCCACGTGGAGGTGGAGTTTGGACTCAATCTGTATCAGATCAGACTGTAGCTGATCCTTCTGGTTCATCAACTCCTGTTCGAACCTCGCCTTCTCAAACAGCAGCTCCTCCAGTCTCTGTTTCTCCCCGAGCCTTCGCTCCAGCTCCGTCCGGTGAAAACTGAGATCTCTCTCCAGCGTTTCCTTCTCTCGTAGTTTCTCCGACAGTCGTCGACGTGCTCGCGAGAGGCTCTCCTCGAGAGCCGACCTTTGACCCAAGACGAGTGTCCCGTCACGTGGACTGTGAAGATGTGAGATGTCCAGACTACGAAGGTACTGTTGCTGGATTTCGGCGTCGGCAAGTTTCTGGGTGAGCTGGTTCTGCATCTCCGCGAAAGCCACATCCTTCTCGCTGAGTTTGCTGCGAAGTTCTGTAATACTCTGTTCCATCTGTTGGACTTTGCTCTCCCACGACCTCGTGGACTCTGCAAATTGTGCGTCGCTTTCCTCCCGAGCTCGAGCCAGCTCAGCAGAGAGTCTAACTCTCTCTGATTCGAGATCAGACAAACTCTGCTCCAGTTCATCGTTCCTGCTCCTCATCTCGACTAGCGAATCGCTCTGAACCGATGCCGACTGCTCCCGCTGTTCCTCCAGTTCAGCAGCCAGTGTCTGGTTCTCCCCATGGAGCCGTTTCCCGGTCGCCACAGACTCTCGTAGCCGTCCCTGCAACTGGCTGACCTCTTCCCTGGCACTAGCTATCTCCTCCTGCTGGGCCTGGTGGGTAGACTCTAGTTGGCCCAGCGACACATCTTGCTGCGTGATCTGCTCCCGCAGCTCTCTCTCTCGAGCACCCTGAGCCTCGTTTGTAGCTCTGAGTGCTTCAATTTCCGTTGCAGAGGTCGCTGTTGCTTCTTCCAGCTGAGCCTCAGACTGTATCTTGAGTTCCCTTAGCTGAAAGTCCACTTGCTCACGTGTCTCCTGCAGTGACTTGATTTCCATGTCTTTGGATTGAAGTGCAGATCTGAGGCGTTCAGCTTCTTCCTTGAGCCTGTTGTGTTCTCTGATTTCGGTCTCCAAGTGGTCCAATTCGCCATCCTTAGACTGGATAGCCATTTCCAGACGGGACACCTGCCCTTGAACCTGCTCCAGATTGTACTGTAGTTCCCCTATCGTCCCATCCTTGGATCGGACAGTGTCCTCGAATTGAGCCACTAATTGCTTCAACTGTGCATTCTGCTGGTTGATTGGACTCAATTGTTGCTCCAACATTTCAATACTGGCGGTCTTCTTCTCACACTCTGTGGTGAGACTAGACACCTGGCCTGTGAGCAAGTCATTGTCAGACTGAAGAGTGCTCAGTTTGAGTAGTTCAGCGGTGCTCTGTTCTACTTGTTCCCTATGAGCAGTGTGCGCAGCTTCAACCTCTTCCCTCAAGCGCTCTACCTCAGTGTTCAGCTCTTCAACCTGTTGACCGTGGAGTTGTTCCTTGGATCGGACGATCTCCTGTAACTGAGTCACAGTTGACTTCAGCTGCGCGTTGTGTTCCTTGACGGGAGCGAGCGAGCTCAGTTGTTGCTGGAGTCGGGCAATCTCCTCGCTCTCTGCGCCGGCATTCTCCAGCTGTCGCTGCAGCATCTCGACAGTGGACGCCTGCTGCTGACACCTCCCGGTAAGACTAAACACCTCCGTGTTGAGTGTGTCCATCTCGGACTGGAGGTTGGCAACGGCCATGTTCTTCTCCGCTAGCTGGTCCGTGACTCTGAGAAGTTTTTCTGCCTGTTCGTGGTTCGCGGCCTCGGCGGCTTCGACCTTCTCGGCCTCCACCTGCAGGTGCTCCACTTGGGCTCTCAGCTGGCTTGTGACTTGGGCCAGAGACTGCTCGGCACCGGCGCGGGCACTCTGTGCGATGCTGCAGTCAGACTCAGCGGTCCGCAGTCGCTCACTCAGCCCGCGACACTCCTCTCGGAGCAGGTTCTGAGTCGACTCTGCCTGGGCCAGGACGTCCCGCCCCCTCTCGATATCCCTCTGGGAACTCTCCATCTTTGACATCATGTCTCCCTGCAGCTCCTGCCACTCGGCCTCTTTGTTTCTCACAGCCACGAGCTCCAATTCCATCTTCTGCACCCGAGAATTTGCTTCACCGAGGGAAAGGTTTCTCTGATGTTCGAATGATGTCTGGAGTTCCCTGATAGCCTCACTGTGTTCTGTCTGAAGCCTAGACACCTCGACAGTGTGAGATTCTTGTAGTTTGATGAACTTTTCTCTGCTCTCGGCTTCCATCTTGGCAAACTGCTCTGAGGTAGACTCAAATTCAGACTTCAGCTGCTGGACTTCACTTTCGTGTTGTTGTTTCAAGTGTTCTGTGTTTGTCTTGTGGGCCTTTAGCAGCTGGGCTTGAAGGTTGTCGAGGGCCTCGGCCTGTGTCTGTTGTAGGGTGCTCTGTAGCCGTTCGAGCTCTTTTCTGTGCGTGGAGCGAAGTTCCTGAAGGGCATCATTGGATGAATCCTCACCCACACGCTCTCTCTCTACTTGTAGTTCCCTCTGTAGCTCCTCGATCTGAGAGACAAAGTGCCCTCGCAGGGACTCCATCTCTTCTTCTTTCTCCTTCTCGTGGCGTTGTTTGAGCAGTTCCATGACCTCGGCCTGCTCCTCCTGCAGTCGAGTCATCCTGGAGTTCATGTCGCTCTCCTGCATGCGGTACGCCTTCAGCTGTTTCTGGAGGCTACTCATGTGCTCCTCAGCAGCTTCCAGACTGCCCTTGTCGCTCAGAGCCTCGGACATGCTTTTCTCCAGTAGCTCCACTTGGCTCCCGTGTTCGGATTTCAGAGTCTCCAGCTCTTCCTGGTAGCAAACTCGGGCGTCCTCCTCTGCCCTCTGGAGCTGTTGTACTAGAGTCTCGTTTCTCTCCCTCTGCCGCTTGGCGTCCGATTCCAGCCTCGCCACCTGCTCCCCGAATTGAGCGGTGAGCCCCTGTAATTTAGCCTCGTAGTCCTCCCGGAGCTGTTGCAAGTGCTCCTCGGTCTCGCCGGAGAGCCTGAGACGAGTCTCCAAACTTGCCGCCTTCTCTTTCCAAGAGTTGACCCTCTCCTCAAGATTGTGGGCATTTGTGTTCATCTCCCCCACCTCGGCCGAGTGGGACTCCAGAAGTCTCCTGTTCTCTTCCTCCAGCTGCTCCTTCTCTTGCCTGAATACTGCCAGTCGTGAGGACGTCTGCTGTAGCTCGTCCCGCACTTGACCCAGTTCAGACTCTGCCACACTCTTCTGCTCCGCGAGTGTCTGATAGGCACTCATTATTTGACCGTGGACTTCCTGGATCTTGGAGTTTGCCAACAGCTCCATTTGCTGGGTGTGGCTAACCAGCTGCTCCTGGTGTTCCTCTGCAAGTCTACGCTTCTCTTCTTCGTGTGCCTCAATCAGCTGAGCCTTTTCTTTCTGGTGCATTTCTTTCATGCTCACTTTGATCATTTGGATCCTCTCTGCCTCCTGCTCGGCAGAATCCTTCCCACCGTCGACAAATTCTTGCTGGGCGCTCAATTCGGCCGTCAGTCGCAGAATGTGCTCGGCGTGTTTTCGGTCCTTCTCTTGCAGTGCAGACTTGCGAGCCGCTTCTTGTTGTCTCCGTACGCTCTCTATCTCACTGCCATGCCGATTCCTCAGCTCAGTTAGCTGTCTCTCCAGTAACTGGTGCGATCGCTGGTTCTCCACGAGGCTATGCTGTAGATTGACTATCTGGTCCTGGTAGGTACGAGCGACGGCGTTTCTAGTCTCGTCCAGCATGCGTGCCTGCCGATCTTTCAGGGCCTCTAGTTCACTCTTTAGCTCTCTCTTTTCCTCTTCAGCATAGTCTAGTTCCTTTTGTAGAGTAGCTATTGCTCCATTGTCAGGAGTGGGCTGTCTGAGTGGACTTGGGAACCTTTCTGTAGCTACAAGGTCTCCATTAGGTTGGGAGTCGTGGGGAAAGGTAGTGATGTGAGAGTGAGAGGTGGTGGGGATGGGAGAGTGTGATGGAGGGGGTGTGGGGAGGGTGGAGTGGGAGGGAGGGAGAGGGGTGGAGTGGATGTGGTAGGAGGCGGTGATGAGGGATGGAGGAGGTGAGGAGTGGGAGGGCGGGGGAAGGGCAGGAACTGAGTCAGTTGGAGGAGGAGCTTTGGTTTCTAATTGATGATCACCCTGTGAAACAATAGACGTGCAAACTGTAAACTCATGTAACCAACAGCATACATTGCATGGTGCATGTGTGAATGTTCTTCAAGTGGGCAAAATTTGTCAACTACACAAAAACAATGTAAATTGCAGGTTATGGTCAGAAAGCGCGAAGTGTATAGTGGGCACTATATATAGTATGTACATGTATAGTGGGCACTATATATAGTATGTACATATATTGTGGGCACTATATAGTATGTACATGCATGTATATATATACATATTAGGTTTCAGTGTTGGGATGTGCACATACCACAGTAGGGATTCATGCAACCACAAAAATGTACACTAATACTGGTGGAAGGCACACACTCACAGGTTTCTCTTTAAGAACATCATGTGAACCCACAGTAACAACCAGAAGGACATTCTGTCACTACTGACACTACTACTGCCTAGTATAGCAAGACAAGTTTGAGGGAAAATCCCCAACAAATGAGATTATGGCTAATAGAACTTTCACAGAGTAGTTGTTACACTAATGTACGTAGTAAATAATAATGTGAAAAACTTCACAGATGGTTTACGAACTGTAAAATAGTTTCTCCCTCGATGTTCCTGCTATATTGTACGTGAAATTAAAATTAAATTACGAAACTGCACACACCCACAGGGTTTTGCATTCATTACGGCCTGGCATTGGTCCTCACCGATAGAATGGCGTTGGGAGGGAGAGAGGTTGTCTGACTGGGGTGACTGGAGTCCTCTGGTGGGAGGGGTGAAGCTGACTGGGGTAGGATAGGTTCGCTCTGGTTGAGAAGATAGTCTCCTTCGTCCACCAGATGACTGAAAGTGCTGGCTGGGACGGGGAGCGAGAAGTCGGGCTTTGGCTTCTTCTTCTTCTTGGCTTTCTTTCTCTTCTGGAAGGCTTGTAGCTGGAGGAAAATAATTGCCATCCATCAAGAAGAACATGTTACAGCTGCCAAGAAGAGTGTACTACAATGTGATAAAGCCCCAATGAAGCATTGTTTGGCCAGGGCTCTATTGTGTTGTGAATAAAAAAATTGACCCCTCCTATAAAGCATGACTTCGTGTAATGCGCACAAAGAGACGACATGCACGGACAGGGGAGTATAGCGATTACTAAATGCACACACGCACACGGACACGTGTGACTTTAGCTAACAGGCTTATACTTATCTCATACTCACAGCTTCCTTTCCTGCTTGAAGCTTCAGCTGTCGCTCCTGCTCGTCCATAGCTTAGTGATAGTCCCACACCAGCTGGTTTCACAGTAATCAGGACCCAGGGCTGTCGGTAGTTGGCAGAGAAGGTGCGACAGGCTGCCCCACTCTCCTTTCCGCTCGAGATCTTATCACGTGACTGTCATGTGATTAAACTCTGTCCCGACACACACAAAAAACCGAGTTCGTTGCAGTTTCACAGTCGTCGCAGCCAAAAGCAGCTTCTACTCCTCTCTATACAGCAAAATACGGTGACTGAAAGGCTGGGCTGATTATAAGGCCTTGCCAAGACACTAACGTCTTTAGTTTCGTCCGCCCACTCATCATCATGGCGATGGAAGGGCTGGAGTCGATTCCCCACATCTCTGAGAGGAGCAAGAACGAGAAACTGCCCGTCAAGTACGAGTGTGCCCGCCCCGTGTTCCTGGAGATAACGCAGAAGCAGGCAGACGCCGCCAAAGACCACGGCCAGCGACTCATCCTTACGCCCAGCGACCCGTCCCGAATGCCTTGGAGCACGGGCTACGCCGAGACGATAAACTCGGGCAAGAGCCTCTACTCGAATGAGGACCAGGCCGCCATGCACATTGGCTCCCTCCACGTCCCTGGCGCTGGTCCAGACAAGACCGTAGCCAACATCCCCTACACTTTGTTCTGCATCTTCGACGGGCACGCGGGGACTGGGGCGGCCCTGACAGCCGCTCACACGATGCACATACACATCAGAGAGAAACTGGGCGCCGTGAAGCACTTTCTGGCTCTACAGCAGGCCGAGGTGATAGCAGAGGATGACCCTGGGCTGGGCTGCATCACTGAGCCCATCCCCACAGAGCTGCTGGTACAGGGGGCGCTGGAGGAGGCGTTTGCCGAGATGGACGACCAGATTCGCCGCGAGCGTGCCACCTACAGCATCAAGGGAGGCTGCACAGCTATCGTAGCGCTGTTTCTCCAGCAGAAACTCTACGTGGCCAACGCCGGAGACTGTCGGGCAATCCTCGTCGCCAATAACCTGCAGGACATAATTCCTCTCTCCATGGACTTCACCCCCGAGACCGACAGAAAACGGCTCCAGACGCTCGCCTTCCTCCAGCCACAGCTACTGGGGAAACACTTTGGTCGCATCGAGTTCCAACGGAGGCTCCGCAAGAAGGACCTCGGACAGAAGGTCTTGTTTCGCGACCGGCACATGTCCGGTTGGTCCTACCGCATTGTCTCTGGTGACGACGTGAACCGAGTCCCCATGATAATTGGCCACGGGAAGAGGGCCCGCCTCATGGCCACCATCGGTACCACTCGAGGTTTCGGAGACCACGATCTAGAGGCGCCCGGCGGACAGTGGATCAAACCCTTCCTCACTCCGATCCCAGAGGTCAGAGTCCACGAACTCTCGACCCACAAGTACACCGAGAGAGAGGTGTTCATAATGGCATCGGACGGACTGTGGGAGAGACTCACCAACGAAGAGGCGCTGGAGTGCGTCCAGCAGACTTTCCGAGACTTCGAGGAAGAGAAGGACGACAAGTCGGACAGAATCTATACCGCCATTGCGCACAACCTGGTCCTGGCAGCTAGGATCCACTTGGGACTTGGTGTGTGTGATTTGTGTGCACAACCACTAGCCAAGTAGCTAATTAGGTTAGAGGGTCTTTTGCACCTGGATAATTGTAGCTAAGAGGTTTAGAGTACATTAGGTGCCAAGGTCGAGTAAATGCCCCACCTCTCTTCCCCCTCCTCCCTCCCTCCCTCCTCCTCTCCCTCCCTATGAGCAGTACCGGCGAGTGAGGCCGAGAATATCACCATGGTTAATCCCCAGATCACCGTGCTAGGAGACAGTGCAGCCTGTGTCTGCTACGTGAGACTCAACCAAACTATCACCAAGTATGTCCTCCAAGTTTTGGTAACTTGTACAGTATGTTGTATGCTGTGAATTCCCAAATTCTCTGTTCGCTATACAAACTTGCCCCTGTCTTGATTTCAGTTCAGACTTTGTTTCTTATTTTCTCCATTTCTTGTAATTTCGGATTTGTTGCTTTTTAGTATGTGCACATCTCCTGTATATATATTATGTAGCTTTGGTTTTTAAGAAGTATTCTCGTTTTTCTCTTCTCTTTTTTCTGTATAATTATAAGCGTGTGTTCTTTGCATGTTGGCCTGTGTGTGGCCAATGCTTATTCACGTAGTATTATCTCACTTTTTACGTTGTTTTCACTCCAGAGATGGTGTCCAGCAAACGAGTGAATGTAAAGAGACGAGGGTTTGGCAGCAGAGGGGTGTGGCCTGGAAATGTGTCCATGTACACACCTCCTAGCATGTGTGTCCGTGTGTGTATGTGTGTGTGTCTCTCAATCTCATGCATACCTCCATTCGTATGTGTACATGCACAGAAAGCAAGAGAGGGCACTCCAGTCAAGGCTTCATTGCATGTATATAGTTTTATAACATTTTATAGTGTTTAGCCATCAAACTGTTTTTTGATACCTATTATAGATTTACTTTTTGTACAGCATCACCGTATTCACACCATAGTAATACATGTTGTTGCATAGACATAATAATATTACTAACCCGCCCCTTTACCGCCACCGAGTACGCATGCGCGTACTTAATTTGGGCGGGAAAAGCGCGCGAAATTTGCAGCTGTAAAGAAAGAGCCAGCTTTCACCAAGTCTAGTGGACCGAGAAGTAATATGGAAGGAAGGAGATACTCGCTCAGAAGCGGAGGAGTATCAAGCGTTGGTCGACAGACTAAGCTAGAGTTCCCTTGTCGACGTAGCAGTCGATCGGCGGTAAAGAGGAGACAGGGGGCGTCGACCCGGGACGAGGGCAGAGGAGCCGCCGACGAGAATGAGTCCCCACCCAAACGGTCGAGAGTGACAGGTAACGGACACACACACACACTACGTACGCATGGCCGGCCAGGCAGTTTAGTAAGGGCTACAAACGATGCGCGCTAGTTCTACGCGCAGCCATGAAAAAACTCACGCTAACTGAACATAATCATATGGTAGCTAGCAGGTGCAGCGACGAGGGTTTCCTGCTAGTCAAACACAAGCACACCCAAACACACTTCTTGTGTCTTTTATTCAACAGAAAAGCTGGAATTGGTGGCGAAAGTGTTGCCTCTCCTCCAGCACCTCTCTCCACGCCCACAAGTCACCACTGAAGGAAACCAATCAGATTGGTACCACGGGTCATGTGATGACCGCACGCAGGTCAGGTGATCCCCTTTCTAAACCAGGGACACCGACTGCTGCTGGTGGCTGCAACTTCCAGACTCCAGACACCACTGACAAACACGTAAGACATGCATACGACCCACGTGGTTGTTCTCTTGTTAATACCTTTCATGTGTGGTTGTTCTCTTGTTAATACCTTCAAGACTATGCCCTGCGTTGTTTTATTACGTGTACATGCATTTCAATCCGTGCGTGTGTGCAGTGTGTGTCTTTGCGTGGGTGTGGGGTGGGGGTGGGTGTGTAGAGGGGGTGTGTGGGTGTGGAGGGGTGGAGTGATAACTGCTATCCCTGACCCTCTTGCCCGACATAGGTGTGAGGAAACGACTGTTGTTCTCCCCTTCCTCGTCCACTGTCTCTAGCAATGTCACCTCGCTCACTCCCCTGCAGAAGACAAAACGATCACTTCACAACAGGTGTGTGTGTGTGTGTGTGTGTGTGTGCCGGCAATGGCTTATGTGACATTATAATACTATACTGTGCTAGTGAACTTGAGTGCAAAATTTCATCGGTGCTTTTTACGGTGATGTTGACTGTGCTGTTAAGAAAAATTGCGCAAATTGTAGCTCTTTTTGCCTTGCTTGGCAATAAGCTTCATGGAATCCATTGAATTCTGTACCGTTTTGTGGCGGATTAGGACATATCGCCATTAGTTTATGTGAAAAGGGGTGTATAAAATAGCATTGCCTGATTGAAGCGACTGTGTGTTGCGATGTCCATTGTCCACCACCACCAGTCTCCCGTCGTCCCTGCTGTGTCGCGACTCTCAACTGAAGGAATTGAGGGAGTGGGTGAGGGAGAGGATGGACCGGAGTGAGGCCGGGGCTCTCTATGTATCTGGGGCACCGGGAACTGGAAAGACTGCCTGCATCACTCACGTACTCAGAGACATGAAGGTTTGTACGGCCTACTGAGGGGTTACGTAAGCACGTAGGCGCTGATATTAATATTTCGGTCTGTGTGTGTGTGTGTTTCTAACAAACTGTTTTCAGAGAATTTGTCGTTATGGTGGGCGAAAATTGTTGTTTGAGTGCAGGTTTGGCGAAAGCCTGTTATACTCTATGCAATGCAATGAGCGTTTGGTACATATCACAAATGGGTTTTCTCCTTGCATGCACTGCATGAAATTATAGTTCATAGCATACCTGAAATGTATATGTACTGTATAGTATAGTGCTGTTTCCACCACTCTTGGTTAGATACAGCATAGCTCACACAGCATGACTCATTGCGCCCTCCTCTCCTCTTCCTTCCCCCAGTCGTCTCTCTCGGGGTGGTGCTCCTGACAGTCAAACTGTATGAGTGTCACGTCACCCAGGCCCTCTTCACCCACCTGGCCACCCAGCTGCGGGGGAGCAGGAGGAGGAGGAGGGGGAGGGAGGGGGAAGAAGAAGGAACTCGCACGAGACAGACTTTCAAGACACTTCACCTCCTCCAAGAAACCCATGTGAGTGACCACGACTCCTGTAGCTCTGTGTACTGAGGGTGTGGCCTTGTGTACAGATTAAAAGAACTGCGAACTGTTTAAAATTTTGTGGGGAAGGGACCTGCCTCCTGAACATAAACTTGAAACACGAAATATTTCTCAAGAAGGCGGTCAGCTGGCTGTTGTGCCACTACCAGCTTTGGGCGTGGTTACGCGTGTCTTTCGAGTCTCCATTCTGATCTATTCTACACGCGCATACACATGAATGACAATTATAGATTACGTAATGAGTCTCAGTACGGCTGCTACACATGCACGTCGGATGCGGTACTAATGTCTAGGCTCATTTGTTTGTCCTGATGTGTTGCAGACTGATTGTCCTGGATGAGATGGACCAACTGGACTGCCGTAATCAGGAGGTTTTGTACTCTCTCTTCGAGTGGTCATCACTCCCTCACTCACAACTCTTACTCATTGGTTAGTTCACCCCACACCCCTATAATCACCCTTCATCACTGCTTTACGAGAGATATCTGAGACTACTGGTCTATTAAAAACAATCCCTGATCTCAAACTTGCTTGAATTTTAATCTCGCTGTGTTGATTTTCGTGATCGCAGGTATAGCGAATGCCCTGGACCTAACCGACCGGATCCTGCCTCGTCTGACAAGCCACACCCACTGCAAGCCACGCCTCCTCCACTTCCCTCCGTACACTAGGGAGGAGATAGCGACCATCTTGAAGGCCAGGGTGGGTGGGAGGGAGGAGAGGGAGGGACGAGAGGAGGTGATTGTCGACCCTGCTGCCATTGAGTTCTGTGCCAGGAAGGTGTCGTCGGTACATGGAGACCTGAGGAAGGCACTGGACATTTGCAGGTATGTATGTAGCTGCGACTGCAGTTTTTGTATCGTTGGTAATGTGTAGGAGTATGCAAGGACTATATTTAAACTAATTTCATTTGCAATGGCCTTAGTAAATTTGGCCCTTATGTATTACAATACATGTGAACATAGCAGCAGGTTAAACTCGTGAGAAATTCATGTGTTTAAGGGTTTTAGTAGTGTAACTGTAGAAGGAGCTACTAACTATTGTGCATTTTGTGTTCTGATCGTTTCAGGAGAGCCATTGAGATGGTGGAGTCACAGAGTCACCGTCCCACACACCCCACCTCCCCTCCCCACCCCCACACCCCTCCTCACCCTCCCACCTCACGTCAGGCAACTCACGACAAGACCACCACGAGCACCGTCCCTCCTCCCCCTCTCCGAGTGAAGTTGACACACATTGCGTCGGTCATCTCTTCCATCTACTCCACAACCGGGGCTGCCAGTCTGTCCCGCTCCACCCCCCACTCCCTCCCGCTCCAACAGAAACTGGCCGTCGCCACTCTCCTTCTCTGTGTGCGTGGGAAGTCGGTGAAAGAGGTGACTCTGGGGAGACTGGAGGACGCCTACGGCCGGGTGTGTCGACAGTGGCAGCTCAAGACAGAGGGCGTGGCCGAGTTTGTGGGGCTGTGTCAGGTCCTGGAGTCCAGGGGACTACTCACAATCAGGAAGGCCAAAGAGACTCGAATGACCAAGGTAGACATTGTGTTGTATTTGCATTGCGTAGCTTCACATCATCAGATCACACACTACATGATCATTGTGTGTAGCACCCACTTTTGTATAAGATCGACACTTTAGTGTTTCTAAGTGTGTGGTTTTAACTGGTAACATGTTAGGCTGGGGTTCCCACCTGCTCTTTCATTTGTGATGGGGTTTTACATTAGCCACTGCATAATTACTGGGGATCCCCTATTCCTCTCGTGTCTGTCCAGGTGACTCTGAAGCTGCAGGAATCAGAGGTAGAGCAGGTGCTGCAAGACCAGCCCCTCCTCTCAACTGTACTGAACCAGACCCGGACGACTCAGTAGACATTTCTCTCATTTCTAACCACTCACTCTATCTCACGTCATGTATACAAGTTGAACAACTATTATTTTTAAAGAAGATTATGATAACGATGATGACAAGAAAATCGTGAAATCGCATATTATTATGAGTGAATTCTCGCGTGGAGAACTGAAGGCATGTTTAATACGAGGTTATGGAGCACATTACAGCTGGATATAGGCCGGTAGACTATTGCTAGTGTGTGTTTTGAAGTCATTCTCACCAAGTTATGTACGTGCCATGGCTGACGTGAGATTTGGCCTGTGCCATCCCTGAGCGTACACTGACAACAGGCGGCCAGTGGAGCAATCTGTGTCGATGGAATAAAGTGTAGTGTATATAGTCCCTGCACAGACACACGTAACTCTCCACCTTTGTGGGAAACGACTATTTTTGTGACACAAACTATTTCCTTATTGGGAGGCAAGGCAAACCCAATTGTGTAGCTAACTGGTCCTGTCCAACGCCTTTAAAATTTTGTTACTCAACAAAGCTGCATACGACATTGCAGCTAACACTATTCAACTGAATGTCCATCTATCATCCTCCTATACTTTCAATGATGGAGCTCTTCACCCTCAAGAGGGGGCAGCTGCCCATAAATCTCCATCTCCCTCCTACTTTTAATTGGCGAACGAAGCGAGCCTACCTAGTCATCTGAATGTGGGATTTTTCTATGATGTGACAGACACTAGGCACTGGGCACTGCACATACATACCGTAATGTAATTCCAAATGCGTGCAAAAATTGTACTGTTCGCAATCGCCAAAAATGGTTGGCATTCTATTTAATAGTTCTTTTTGCCCTTTTCTTGTGCTTTCAGATCCCAACGCTGATCATATTCATTGCGACAAACCACAGGAATTTTTGCCTAGTGTATGTGCATGTGTACACAGGCGGTAATATACTGTCGCAAACCACAACTGTTAGGCCGCAATTCTTTCTACTCCACAAATAGCTGGTTCTTCCTCAGCAGGGTGTAGTGGCTTCGGCCCTACATATACTAAAATTGGAACGATACAGAGAAGATTAGCATGGCCCCTGCGCAAGGATGACACGCAAATTCGTGAAGCGTTCCAAATTTTTTCCGTCCGCTACAATGTTTGTGATTTTTGCAGAACAGAGTTTGCTGATAAGGCACTAAAAACCTCTTCATCTGATGGTCTTCTCATCCATGTTTAATGCTACTTTGGATTTGTTGTTCGCAATTGTCGTGGCCACGGAAGTTGTTCAGATTATGGTTTCCTACCAAACCCTCTCTACCTCTAATTACTGCAAAACCACACCACCAGGCATAATGATAGTATGCCAAAACTTATGGATTTACTATAGTTGTGGTGACACTATCTGTAAGGGCCCTGTAAGTGCCCTGTGTAAGTGCCCTGGAAGCTCTCTGGCTCAACATATATTAGTTGTGCCACTTCTGCAGTTAGTCGGGACAAAAGCAGCCACCAGTACAATCTAGTAGCTAGACAGTTTTTCTCTTGAGCATCAGGGTGTCTCATGAAAACTCTTGTGTTTGTCTTGGTAGTGCTGCTAGTGTATTGCACAGCAGTCTGTGCCAGTCAGGAGAATGATCAAGTGCCGATGACTACTGGTGAACTCAGGAAAGAGTTGAATAGAGCTGGACATGCTATACTTACAACATTCTTCCTGTTTTTAATTCCTGGCTACACTCCCAGCCACCCTGCCTACTCCTGCAACGAGATCTTCCAGCTGGCCCCACAGTCTCCCTCAGGTCTCTATTGGATCAGTGGAACTGACAACAGACCCAAACACATGTACTGTGACATGGAGAGGAGCTGCAAAGGTGTAGCTGGAGGCTGGATGAGGGTGGCCTCTATCGACATGACTGACACTAGCAGTACTTGTCCATCTGGTTTGAGTACCCTCACCAGTCCTCGCAGACTGTGTTCTAAGAATACTGATCATGCTGGATGTTCTTCAACTGTGTTTCCAGTACAGGGAATAGAGTACACACAAGTATGTGGTAAGATCATTGGATATCAGCTGAAAGCCCCAAATGCCTTTTACCGATCGAATTCTGCCCATGACTCCATTGAGTCCTATTATGTGGACGGGTATCAGCATAACGCATGGACTGTCTCCTCGACAACACATCTGGACATTTGTTGCAGCCCTTCATGAGGACGATACTCTTCCTCTTGAAACATGTGCCTGTACAAACACACGTAGTAGTCAGCACACTCCAGTACCTAACTTTGTGGGAGATGACTACTTCTGTGACACTGGCAGTGAGAATGAAGTCCAAAACATATTCTATGGAGATGATCCTCTCTGGGATGGTGCTGGATGTGGTCGTTCAACACCTGCTGTGACTTCAACTCTCCACCATGGTTCAGGAAAGAGATCTCTCCTCCAACCAGTGATGACATTGAGATAAGACTTTGTGCTGACGAGAGTATTGATGATGAAGATATTAACTTCGAAATACTGGAATTATATGTGCAGTGATTGTAAAAAATTGAGTTTGATTTACACAACTAACTTGCAAGATGATTTAAAACAGTGATCATGTAGCTCGAATGATGAATAGGTCAATTCTCTGTGATTGGAATACAAAAGCCTGCAAACTCAGCAAAAACCTGTATATACACCAGCAAAATTCCACCACTCACCAACCATTGCCAGCTGCCCAGAAATGGCTGTAGTAGTTCCCACTTAAAATTCAATCTACACCCTGATTTTTTTCATAAAAGCCTCCCTGGGTTCCCTAAAGTTTGCCAATGTGCGTGTTGGTGTATACTGCCGTGGTTATACCAAGGGAGCCTTAGTTAAGCATGCAACTGTTTGAAAGAGGCCATCCCTTATGTTGTGTTGTAGCTAGCATTCTAATGAAGTCCATCAGTGGATGTCTTCTGGTAGCCAGTAGGCTACCGCAAGAGTGACCATCCATTATGTGTGGTGGCTAGCATTAATGACCCAAGCCATACTATTATGCTTTTTCCATCAGGTGAGCATCATTGATATGGCTTTTCTGGTAGCCAAGGGCCGCTACAAAAGAGGCCATCTCATATGTTGTGGTAGCATCTCATCAACAGCACAGGTATGACCACACCTTTAAGCTTAATCCCTTTCCCTTTGGCCTCCACCTCATGATTCGAGAGAGTTCCAGGTGTGCCGGCAACA
Organism: Geodia barretti; assembly: GCA_030341885.1. Taxonomy (NCBI): domain Eukaryota; kingdom Metazoa; phylum Porifera; class Demospongiae; order Tetractinellida; family Geodiidae; genus Geodia; species Geodia barretti. Next base: position 21,804 of record CASHTH010001758.1, read on the forward strand.
CTGCCCGAATGTCCCAATCATGTTCGTGAGATGGCGCCATGTAAATAAGCAGAAATTGATGTATAACATATTAGCGCCTAGTATTATAGCCATATATATATAAATTCTTATGCAACTTATGGAGGCTCTGGGCATATATGTGACCATCAGGTAGGTGTGGGGGAAGTGGGGATTGAATTGAACATTTTATGTGTAGCAAATTCCTGCTATGTATGACTCAAAGCCGCATTTTTGCAATAGCCATTCTGAGTCATTGTTTTGTGGAGCTTGCAAGTGACACAATGAGTATATAGTATAATGAGCAAGTATGGCGGGAGACCATTTATGAATTATGTTGCCATTCCCACTGGGCATGCGTAAAATGTGGCAATTAAACTTGAGCAGGTGTACAAAGAAAGGCACCAAAAATCTCTGCATCATAATTATCAAACGATTAAGTTTTCTCTATAAAATTATGAAGTGATGCACTTCCTCCTATGCTACTGCAGCATAATGATTTGCGCAGATTATGGTTTCTTACCTCGAAACCCTCCCTAATGGACCACCTGGAACATTAGGATGGTATGCCTCAACATCTGGAATATACTAGCTCCAGGGCCTCACCATCAGTCGTGCCACTTCTGTGGTCTGTCAGGACAAAAGCAGCCACCAGTAAATTAAGTAAAAACTAGTATAATAGTTAGCTTGAAGATCTGGGTGTGTTCAGAGCCATGGAAACTGTGGCTGCTAGTCTATGGCACAGTATTCTGTGCCAGTCAAAGAGAATGATCAAGCAGAGGCTGGTTAGCCAACATGTGTGTTACGTGTATACTGCCATGACGATGTCCCCTCCCATTTAACCCCATGCCAGCATGCAAAATCATCAGCGCATGCGCCATGCGCAACTAACAATCAGGCTGTGCAACCAGCGGACTGCCGCAAAAAGCAGTACACAACATCCACATATACCACAAGTGATGCACAACCGTGAAAACAATGACCAATCATCAACCTCACTTTTGAGCATCACTACACGATTGCTCAAGAGGGACCACTCAGCACGTCCTGCAAAACTCTGCTTTTGAGAGGAAAATACAGAGTGGTGACCATATCAAAGCGTACAGGACAGGACAAACAAAATTACGGCTATTACGCCACCACTTGCTCTCTCCAGGTCCAGAAGAGCTGGTTGTAGCTCCCTCCAAATCCATTACCCCTGCTGTAGTCACCAGCATCACAAACTGGCCCAGCAGCACACAGTTCTGACTCCTGCAAACTGACTCCAAGTCTCCATAGTGACCTCGCTCCTCTGTGCAGCAACGAGCCCTACTCAGCACCTTGGCTCTATTTGTGCAAATTAAGAAACATAACTTCCAACAGCTCACAATGATAAAAAAAATGTTTTTGTCGAGACACACGCAGCGATTGCGAGGGCGAGATGACTCCCTCTGCTCAATGCTATGCATTTATACGTCTCTCAGTGCCGCGCGCCTCAGACTACTTGGCGCATTTCACCATGCATGCGCGCATTCCACATGGGAGCTTAATTTTCGTATAATTCGTCGCTGCACTCAAAAACAACACGACATACAAATATAGTGTAGAGGAGCATGCAGCCATAGAGACTATGATTGGCGTGTCCCTACATAGCTGTAAGTCCTTGCATGTCCTTGTGTTGCCTCACATAATTAAAAGAGACCAGCCCGCTTTGTGGGTCTTGAGCATCTCTGCATGACAGTTATGTCGTCTGGTAGCACAGCACTCTACAAGAGTGCACGCAGCCCATATGTCGTGGTAGCAGCCCATGAATGTGAATGTTGTATTCGTAAGGCTTTAATAGAGACCAACCCATAATATGTTGTGTATAGCATTTTGCAGTGGACAAAGGAATGGCTTCAAAAGGTTGACATGTTTCTCCCCCGGCACTGCCTTCTACTAGAGCTATGCTATTGTGGTCTATCAGGACCGAAGCAGTGTTAGTACACGACACAAACGCTTTTTGTCACTTCACAGAGTAATGTTTATTGCTACTCATGGTCTTTCACCTAAGAACTGAAACAGAAATCAGCAGATTTAGAAATAGGTCGTATAACATTATTGTGACTAGCCACTCCAGTGTTTCGTGGACAGAACAAGTGACACAATGAAGATAGCAAGTGCAGTGGCAGACCAGCTATCATGAGTTAGTAGCACTCCCCACCTGTGCATATTCGAAAATGTGCACATTGACACTTGTGCAGGTGTGGCAAACAAATGAGACACTAAAATACCCTCTGCATCATTATAAACTCATAGACGGTCTTCTGCCATAATCTGCATAAGTGGTGCTATTCCTTAAATGGTACTGCAGCCATGGATTTGCACTCTCTCTTGTTGCAGCCATTCAGATCATCGTTCTCTTACACCTCAAAACCTTTTAACTCTAAACCCACAAAACCAGCAGTCAAATGACCACCTGACACATTAGGTGGTATGCCCAACATATGGGATATTCTAGTAATGGGACTTTTGGTGACAAGTGCCCACAAAGTCCCGCCTCACATAGTTTCTGTGGTTGTCAGACAAAAGCAGCACCAGTACAAGTTGTATCAGTGAGCATCTAGGTGTCTTCATAGCCTGAAACCCGTGTGCTGATCTCTCATGCCATATTGCTAGCCTATTGCCAGCTAATTAGTGTCGGTCAAGAGAATGACAAGCACTGACTATGAGTGAAGTCCGGAGGGAGTTGAATAAATAAAGCTATGCATGCTATGGTAGTACAGTCTTTGAAAGTTTCATTCCTGCTACACTCCCAGTCACCCCTGTCTCCTCCTGCAGGATATCCTCCAGCTTGGCCCCCAAACTCCCTCGGGTCTCTACTGGATCAGTGGAACTGACAATGGACCAAGACAAATGTACTGTGACGGAGAGGAGCTGCAAAGGTGTACTGGAAGGCTGGATGAGGGTGGCCTCTATCAACATGACTGACACCTAAGCAGTACCTGTCCATCTGGTTTGAGTACCCCACTCACCAGTTCCCCACAATCCAGTAAATGATAAGGTAAATGATAAGGAAACATTGGATGTTGCAATGGCTGTAACAATCATTCAGTTAAAAACAATAGGTTGATGCCGATGACTAGAAATGCTACCTGGGAACGTGTGTTTAGATGACGGGGAAATAAACCAATTCAACTAAAGATTGTACCTGGATGGACTGGGATATAAAAACGACAAGTAAAAAACGAGGGCCACAACATTTCAGGGAACGGACGATATAGGTCCCACATGGATTACGATTGAGTCTGCTAGTGCGAATATCTTAAAGTCGAAAAATCAAAGATTCAGGAGGGAGGTGAATGGGGGACATACCATATGAACTGAGATTGACGCAGCGAAAGGGAATCACGAAAGGAGGAGGAGCGGGGGGGGCTACATAGAAATATCGGTGCGTGTGACCAGAACTGAGTCTGGGCGTAGAGGATACGGGGGGCAACTAATAAACGTGCAATAGGGTCGTCAAATAAAGTGGGGGGATCCTTCCCTATAATCTAAGCATGTATCCAGAATGAGGGGAGGCCGTTGGCGCATACCAACCAAAGAAATCAGACTGTTCGCATACCTAATTTTCAGATGCGCGGGCGCGTTTCGGCCTCCCCTCAGGCTCTTCTCGTTCCTGCCGCTATCTCTGTGACAGTGCGGTACTGCTCCCACCTGTATCGGGAGATTCGGAAAAAGTCCAGGGGGAGCGTCCGGAGTTGGGATGTAAGGGACATTCAGGCAACATGTGAAGTGGGGGTTTTCTTTCGTAAAAGGAATACGCATAGTGTCAATGTTCCAGTTAAGTCATAGCCCATTGTTGGCGTGCTCATTAACTGAGCGGAAACAAACACCGCGAAGATGCGTGGGAACACAATAAAAAGATGGAAAACAACGGAACAGGTTGAAGTAAGTCACATTGAAATCGCGTTGGGCATGTGAGGTAGAACTGTATCAATAAGTGGGAAGAAAAAAATCGATGTGACTGGAGTGACCGTACGTAAACAGAATGACAATGACTACAGAATTTAATTAGAGAGTGACGAGTAGAATATATAGCATGTACCAAGAGGGGGGGGGGGGAGGGAGGAAATACCGGGGGAAGAAAGATGAGGTAAGGAGATAGAGGGTGACAGGGTGGGTGGTCTGACAGGGGATGGGGGCGGTGCTCAGAGGGGAGTTGATAGGGCTAGACAGCCATGGACCAAACCACAATACGTGTCTTACACAACTGGCTTTTATCAACAACGACCAGCAAAAGGGAAATATCCTGAGGTGAGCGGGGGGGGGGCGGGCAGTGAGGCGATAAAACATGTCACAAAAAAAAAAAAGAAAAGGGGGGGGGGGTCCTCCTTCAATGAGTGAACTACCTCGACAAGGAGAAGAAAAAGGAAAAAGAGGGAAAAAAAGAGAGCGGCACACGCAGTCATCCCTCGGCTCGTACTAGGGGCTGGGATTCAGATATGGAACTGTACGAACAAGACCGGAGCAGCACAATGTAACTAGTGTGATACAATGGAGTGAGCATGCAAGCAGTGGAAATAGTAGGAAACCTGGTGAGATGCAATGTACATCCTACAGGAAAGGATAGGTCCGGGGATGACTATCAAAGACATGGAAAACGAAAATGGCACCGAACATAAAAGAAGAACAGTACTGTCCATGAACTATCAGTTGAGTGGTGACACACTCAAACCATTCACTCGGAAAAAAGCAAGCAACCATGTGGGGGTTAACTAATAATAATTAGGAAGAAGGAATCATGCTGGATTAAATTCTTACAAAACTATGTGTTTCAAAAAACATTACAGAGAATAGGGGAATAAGTAGCACACAAGTCTGAAAAAAGGTGGATAATGATCATTGGATATTATCAGGCAAGAAAAGGCAACGCCAAGGAAAATGACGTTATGGGGGTTAAACCGAATCGTAAATGGTGCTGCACCAAGTGAAAAGAGGGGAGGGAGGCATCGACATGACAGGGGAGGTGGCCATCGGAAGGTGATGTGGACGGGGAGGAAAAGGGGATATACAGGCGACTAGACGCATGGGGGGAAACTGGTGCATCCAATCGACAAGACAACAGGAAAAGGGGAAGGGGATCTGGACATTTGTTCAGCCCTTCATTAGGACGATATTCTTTCCTCTAACAACATTTGCCTGTAAGGCGAAAAACAAAAACACGTACTAGATGGGTAAGGTCAACCACTAGGAGCAGGTACCTAACATGGATAGTGGAAGAATGATGAAACAATAACGTGGAAGGGTAACATGGGGGAAAAAAAAATGACGAAACTGGTGGCAATGTGAGACACATGAAGTGCACAAGGAACAAATTGGTGGCTAGATAAGTAAGACACACATGAGAAAGGTGACCTCTCTGAGGAATGTGGGGCTGGATGTGGTGGCAACAACACACTTCTGTACTAAGGAACCATGCTCCATCCGAAAACAGGTTCCACAAGAAAGAGTAACAAAAAAAAACAACACGAGGTCTCCATCAGTTTCAGACAATCGCTGGGGGTGTACATATACATATTCTGAGCATAGGACATTTGTGCTGACGAGAGTGTTGATGATGAAATATTGGAAACTGTGGCGAAGGAAATAAGCGGTGGCAACCTCATATGGTGGCAGTGATTGATAACAACAAGATTTACAGAGGTTTAGATTTACCAACTAACTGTAGCACGATGGAGGGTAAAAAACGGGTGGTATCTGTACGATCGATAGTGAATAAGGAAAGGGGTGCGATATCTGCTTGGTTGGCGTCTTGGGTATGAAGTGGAATACAGAAATGGGAAACCTGCATGCAAGACGTCAGGAAAAAACCTGTATCGGTACACCCGCAAAACATGTCCAGGGGCCGAGCCAGGCGGACAACGGTCACCACGCATGTGGAAATGCCAGCTGCCCAGAATGTCTGTAGTTCAGCCGCACTTAAATAGGGGTGCCGCCCTAAGCACAAACGAGAGGAAAAAGGAAACTCACACACGCATAAAGGGGTGTTAGGGGGGGTTACTCAGAAGCCCCCCTGGGTTCCCTAACTGTTTGCCAGTGCGTGTTTTTGGGTGTCATACTGCCGTGGTTATACCAACGGAGCATGCAGCCATACCTACATAAGTCGTAGTTAGCATGCAACTGTTTGAAGAGGCCATCCTTATGTTGTGTTGAGCTAGCATTGGGGTCGGGTAATGAAGTCCATCAGTGATGTCTTCTGGTAGCCAGTCGCTACCGCAAGAGGGACCATCCATATGTCGTGGTAGGCTAGCATTAATGACCGCAGCCATACGATTATGCCTTTTTCCATCAGTGAGCATCATTGATATGGCTTTCTGGTAGCCAAGGGCCGCTACAAAAGAGGCCATCTCTTATGTTGTGGTAGCATCTCTCAACAGCACAGGTATGACCACACCTTTAAGCGTAAATTAAAGCGTACCCTTTCCCTTTGTGGCCTCCAACCTCAGGATTCGAGAGAGTCCAGTGTGCCGGCAACACTGCGCCGAATGTCCCAGATCATGTTCGTTGAGATGGCGCCATGTAAATAAGCAGCAAATTGATGTTAACATATTAGCGCCTAGTGTATTATAGCCATATATAAATTCTATGACTATATGGTGAGGCGCTGGGCATATGTTGACCATCAGGTAGTGTGGGGCATGTGGATTGAATTGAACATTTTATGTGTATGCAATTCCGCTATGTATGACTCAGGCCCGCATTTTTGGCGACGAGCCATTCTGAGTCAGTGTTTTGTGGAGCTTGCAAGTGACACAATGAGTATAGAAAGGTGAGGAAGAAGTAAAAGGACAGCTGAGGATGTTGAGAAGGGTGGGTCACGGGAAGAGGATGGAGAGGGGAGGAGTATCAAAGCGACCGTGAAACAAGCCATAACAGTAGCATAGCCAGCAACAAAGGAGATAGGAGGGTGGAGGAGAGGGTAAGGAGATAAGAGAAAAATAATCCTTGCTCCCGTATGGCGGGGAGACCATTTATGCATTATGTTGCATTGCCCACGGGGCATGCGATGGGCGTAAATGTGGCATTAACTTGAGCAGATGGTACACCAAAATCTCTGCATCATACATTATGAACGCTTAAGTTTTCTCTATAAATTATGACGTGGTGCACTTCCTTATAATGCTATATACTGCAGCATAATGATTTGCACAGATTATGTTTCTTATACCTCGAAACCGTAATGGACCACCTAGACGTTCGGATGGTAATGCTTCACACTGCTGGAATCTACTATTTCCTTGCGGTGTTGTGCAGTTGCCTGACTAGCTCCAGGGCCTCACCATCAGTCGTGCCACTCTGTGGTCTTTCAGACAAAAGCGACCACAGTAAAAAAAGTAAAACTGGTATATATAGTTAGCTTGAAGAGTCTGGGTGTGTTCAGAGCCATGAAAACTCATGTGCTGTGGCTGCTAGTCTATGGCAACAGTATTCTGTGCCAGTCAAAAAGAATGTCTCAAGCAGAGCTGGTTAGCCACATGTGTGTTATGAGTGCTTGCGCTTCATTGCCGAGGCCCAATCCACTATGTCAGCATGCTGAATTCGGGTTTTGGCTCGTACTGCACGCCTTGTGGGATTAGTTCAGACCACAAACGCTGCGCCTGAGCAAGCTTTGTGGGGATGAATCTCATTAGTCAAAACCACAGTGCTGCCCTCAACTTTTTCCTTTATAACTCGTGATGCCAGAGAGAGAAGTTGAGGTATGCTTTGCTGATGAGGGCCAACAAGCCCGAACAGCTGTCCAGAGCTCCCACTCTTTTTTCTCTTGGCATCACATGGTCTATTGTTACATGTGTCTACTGCCATGATGACCTATACAAGGGAGCCATGCACCATAACTTACTAAGACTATGATTAGCATCCCTATATGGTGAAGCTTGCATGCTTGTGTTGCCACATAATCAAGAGACCAGCCGGTTTGTGGTAGCATCTGATGAAGTATAATGTATTTTCTGGTAGCCACAGGCCACTACAAGAGTGACCATCCCATATGTTGTGGTAGCATCCCATGAAGTGCATTAATTAACCCTCGGCGCGCATGCGCAGCGAGGGTTACAGTAGTCGTTCTGTCAGTGTCCGGCCGTCTGTCCGTCTGTCTGTCCGTCTGTCTGTCCGCGCGAGTTCTAGCACTACAGGCTACGAGGCGGCCAATGAGTGGTACCAACGGGTTGTGAACGACGAGAAGATTGATACTAATGTGGCGATTTTCCCGAAACGACTGCGTTCCTGAGATATGGCGTGAAAACAAGCGAAAAAGCCAACGTGCGGTCGATGGCGCACGCGTCCTCTCCGACATGCGCACGCGTCATGTCGCCGGAGCATGCGCTACGCCACATTGGTTTTATGATCCACAGGCTTCTCTTTGGATAAACATGCTGAGCAAGGTATATTCGCAATGTAGCATAATAGTTCAGGTGGCGAGCAGTTTGTGGATGCAGCCATGCCTTCCCATCTATAAAACATCTGGCGAGAGCATTGGAGCACAGAAGAGTGGATAGATTGAATAAAGCAAATATGAGAGCCTCTGAAACACCTGAGCAATTGCTCTAACCAACTACCCTGTGCTTACGGGAGACTCGTGTTACTGGCTCCGTCGTCAGCCAGCATACAGCGAGACTACAACTCGCGCGTTAGCACCGAGGTTTGCACTTAGTGCTTTTCATTAGTCCCAGAAAGCTCACCTTATAATGCCGTTTTATACAGCATTTGGTGTTGATTCACGGCTCCTGGCTTAAACTGTCGAGCTTGTCTTCATTAGAGCTTGTCTTGTGGAGGGAGATGATAATGGAATGACATGCTGCCACCACATTGATTGTTGTGGACGATAACGATTTTGAAGACACCATAGAAAATTTCGTAGTCTTTATTCGTCCGACTTTAATTTCGGCTGAGTACACACTCTTGGGAGACCCCACACTACAACCAGAGTTCTCATCAATGATTACTGGAGTTACACTATTATTGGTTGAGCAACTTACCAATAATAGGATTCTTATGTACAGACGCAAGTATTACAATCACGGAATTTGAACCCACACTGCTGCTATCATATAAAACAGAGAGACTTGTTCTTGTTTCTCACCAGATGCAGAGGTTAGATTTGTAACTGATGAGTACAGGATTGGAGAGGACAGTGAATCAGTCAGTGTCTGTGTGGAGTCTGGGGTGACGTGGTTTTGAAACAGCTCTCACAGTGGGCCTCGCTGCACAAGACGGCACAGCATGTAAGCTAATCTAAACATTTGCTATGCAGATCTGTATGTAATTTACCCCGTAGCCATCCTTGAGGATGTCTCTATTCCTGAACCATTTCAAGTGGTGTTCAGTGAAGGTCAAAACACATCCACTGGGTGTATAGATATCCTCATATTGAACACACTGCGGATGAAGGACCATATCCATCACAACAGAACCTCAGTGCCAGGATAACAAGTCCATCTGGTCGTCACAATTACCATTCAGGGTAATGACCCAACACCAACCACCAACCATCTGAAAATGGCGAAGCAATAAGTCCCCTCGTACTTGGAGTGACAAGTTGTGTTGCGGCTATTCTAGTGTACATTTGCTACTCAAAAGGGTGTGTCGGCAGCAAAAGACACGAAGCGAGGACCCAGTCTATGCCACAGTTGGTTCTAAAGATGATGGAATAACTGTGACTAAACCACTCTCACTTCGACAACCACCAATTACCGATAACATGATCATCACTGTCTCCAACTGAGTCTACACATATCCACCAATCTTGGGTACACGGGATCATCTCTATCTCTCTGAATGAAACGCACTAAGTGCAAACCCTCGGCGAACTGCGCATGCGCGGTGACAACTAATTGATGGGCTGGGCTTTTCTTTTCTTTACTCGTTGTATCGCGTTTAGTAGCTCGGGAGAGTCTGGCACGCGGCTAGCTACAGTAGTAGATTGCATGCGGGAGTCGATACATGCCCTTCGTTGTGACTTCTGTGCCTTCAAGATACACAGAGCGCGCGGACGAAGGCGAGGTAATGCTGTGCTATTACCATATTGGCTTGTTCCTTGGTTTTCCACGCCATAACTATTAGAACGCAGTAGTTTTACGAAATCGCCTTTTTTAAATCAACCCTGTAGCACTGAACCCGATCATATCGCTATTTACCTGATTTCGTGCGCGCGGTGGCAGAAAACGTGGTAACAGACAGAATGAAAAGCACTGAAGTGCAAACCCTCGGCGCATGTGACGCGCACGCGTAAGTAAACGCATGCGCCGTACCACTAATTATGGGCTGGGTTTAGTTTTAGCTGTTACTCGTCGGTCTCTTGCCAGCTCGCGCAGAGTCTGACGCGGGCTAACTACACTACTAGATAGCATGCGAGAGGCATACACGCCCTGCGTTGCATCTTCTGGGTGCCTCCGAGGTACGCAGAGCACGCGGATCGATCGACGTGGAAGCATCCCGTCGTTGTGTATTTGCATATTGGATTTTCGCGCTCTAGCTTGCACACGAGCTTTCAGAGAAACCGCCTGTATTTCTGACCTTCGTCGCCGTTGGGGAGATGGTATCGTTCTGTGACGAACAGACGTCGAGGAGTGAGATATCGACTAACAGACAGACAAACACGACTGACTCCAATGAAAAGTCACTGAAGTGCAAACCTCGGCGTATGTGTCGCGCACGCGTAAGTAACGCATGCGCTTCAGTGACCACTAATTGATGGGCTGGGGTTTAGTTAGCTGTTACTCGTGGTCTCCTTGCCAGCTAGCGCAGAGCTGACGCTGCTATACTACACTACGAGATGGGATGCAGAGGCGATCCTGTACCTAGCGTTGCACTGCTTCTGCAGTGCCTCCGAGCGGGTACGCAGAGCACGCGAGCGATTATACCGTATGTTAGCCGCACCGTCGTGTGTAGTTGCCTATTGCTTTTTCACACGCTCTAGCTCTGCCAAACGGAGCAGTTTCAGAGAAAATCCCACATATTTCTGACCTTCATTGCCGTTCAGAGGTCGTATCTTTGTGAGACGACAGACACTCATGAAGTGAGATTGAGAGTAACAGACCACACACACCATACACACACAAACATACCAAACCACTACAGTACCCTCGCTGCGCATGCGCGCCGAGGGTAATGAAAAGGCATCTAAAGTGCAATCCCTCGGCGAATAGGCTCGCAGAGAGTCCGACACGGCTAGCTACCTCGTAGTAGATAGCACGCGAGAGTCGATACACGCCATTCGTTGTGACCTTCAGATAGACAGAGCAGCGGCAGAACGGTGTGCTAAATATAAGCGCTATGCGTCATTATCCGCCAGCGATTTAAATGGGCATTAGCCATTTACAATGCTGGAAGCGATCTCTATAGCTCTGCAACGGGGCATTTCAGAGAAAACCCCACATATTTTCTGACCTTCGTCGCCGTTGGGAAAAGGATAGATGGTGATAGATGGTATCGTTTCTGGGACGATTATTCCGGACATTCGAGAGTGAGATGAGAGTCATACAGACACAACACACACACACACACACACACCGACAGACCCAACTACAGTAACCCTCCCGTGCTGCGCATCGCGCAACGAGGTTTGTTAACTACAGTACCTCGCATTGCGCATGCGCGCGAGGGTTTAACTACGTACCCTCGCTGTCGCAGGCGCGCCGAGGGGATATGATGCATATGCCGTTGCAACTTTCTCGCAGACGTCACGGAGAATACTGAGGCTTAACTAAGAAGATACGTACTGGCATAACCTGACATACTGTACGAAGGCATAACCTGACATACATACGACTCTAACAACTACCGTAACCTCGCTGCGTATGCGCGCCGAGGGTTAATGATGCATATGGCCGTTTGCAACTTTCGCAGAGACGTCACTGAGATAATGAGGCTTACGAAGTGAAGATACGAACTGGCATACCTCAGGAAAAGTAACTCTTAATCTATAGTTAACTGAATGAAGTGTGTGTACTTCTGTAATTGGGATGACGTGTGTGAGAACTTTTTCTTAGGATTTGTTGACGTACTAGCTAGTATTCTTGTGGGTCAATACTTTCACCCTTGTCTGCCATAACGAGCAAAGCGTAAGTGGTTCATGGACACTGCTTTTCGTGTCAGAGACCTTGACAGCACCTCTAATGAATCCATGCACTTACAGGCTCCTTGTCTCCGCCATCAGATGGTGTACGAGACATGCGACTCTGATGCAAACATTGTCATTCACACATTACTCTAGGTAGCTACCATTATGGGTATAGTCTAGTCAAACAAGGTGGATGGCGTACATTTTCGAGAGTTTTTCTATAATGCCATCCCTATCTATGCCGCATGTACCTATGGTCCCTCATAAACTGCAATAACATTCATTACAGCATTCTCTTCAAAGTAGTATTATTATTCATATCAACAGTCGCAGACAGTTCAAAATTGTGTGGGCCCTTCTAACAGATGCTAGCATAGGCCTGGTTTTGGAGTGTCACATCTTTTCAATCACACATCCTATGCCACTGGGATCTGAACCAGGATTTCATGTACCGTGGAACGCAGAGTGACCTCATCATAGAGGTGCTGTGGTGTGGTCTGTTGGTGTCGTTTCTTCTGTAGCAGGATGCGAGAGATAGGACACGAGGAGCAATGCTCCAATGAGGCAGTTGATGATGCACAGTGCAGGGTCACACTGATGATAGCAGAACTGCTGCTATGAGGAGTAGAGGACACTCGGGCGTTGCGGTAGATACTTGTAGAAAGTGAGGCTGCATTAAAATCACAGAATAAATATTTATAATCAATGACATGTCTTTATTACTGGAAAGGTGCATGTTTGAAAAACCAAAAAATATGTAATAGGGGATAGAGTTCTGTCCCAGTGCATCTATAGCCACAATGCTTTCCCAAAGTTTTCTATCCTCATTCTCTCTGCATTTTGTGAAGTAAAACACCAGCTACTTTTTAACTTTTTATACACTTGCGAATAGCTATTAAAGAAAGAGTGATGCCCATCATGTTGCCCAGTTGAACTCGAGTGTTGTGTCTAAGGAATGGTTGGACAAAGCATTTTTAAGCGATTTCACAAGTGAGCTTGTAGCGACATGAGACATGATTTGATATAGGGCTACAGCCAGCTGGTTCGATAATTATCAGGTTATGTACGTCTGCATAGCACAGGTTCGTTTTCATATGTGTCTCTGTGTTTGTATATTTCCTCCTTAGAAAACAATAATCACCAAACTGCAAACTTTCGATACCTGTTTCTAAACTTCCTTCTACCACAACATCTTGTTTTCCACCTCCAGTGAGAGTAGCCACTGTCAGCACTACCTCAGGTGCAGTAGTGGTGGTCAGAAAAACAGTAACATTAGCTGATTTCCCAACACTGTCTGTGTAGATACTGAGTATTCAGAGAATTAACATGTGGACAGTGTGTATACATTGTGTATCGGAGTTTTACTCTAGATTTACGAGAGGCTGAGACAAAGTATTCACAGCAGATGTGAAGATTCTTTGTGCATCAATTTGTGTTAGGTTGTGTTTAAAACCTGAAAAAAACAGTTGCAATATCATGAGTACATACATGCATGTTTGGCTGTCAAATAGATACCAGTCTCTGAAATAATCTTACCTTTCAGCTACTCCTTACCGATCGGTGTGTCTGTACATGCCATTTTGTCACCGTAGTATCCATCAGACAGAAAATCATTTGCAGTGATGTATATGGAGTAGGAAGGTGCCAACATCACAGTAAGGTTCTTAACACAATACTTGCACGTTGTGCTAGTACAGCTAATGTGATCACTGGCCTCTACTGTTGCATTGATATCAGAAGGCTCAACCCCAAGGGGAACAGTGCTGATTGTATAGCTCACAACAGCTGCTGAAATGTTAACTGTAACATTTTCTTCCGCCTCCTACCAAAACATCACATTTAGTTGGTAGAGATCATGACGTGATAGACCTACCTCGATGGTTCCATCTATTTCGATTCTTTTCAGGTTCTTAGAGTAATAGTCATAGACAGGGACGGCTGTGCATCTTACCACTTTTGGAGGTCCTGTAAGATTTAATTGCTCATTAAACACCTGTAGTTGCTCGGAAAACTAACCTGGTACATTAACTCTGAGTGCAGAGCTAGCAGGACCTTCCACAGAATCACCACAGCTCCTGGCAGTGACTGTGATGTAGTACTGCTGGCCATGGAGGAGTGTGAGGGTCAGTTGTCGTGACTGGAAGAGAGGATTGCCTGCAGCAATGACTCCACTGGCTGGCAGGGGAATGGGAGGATCAACTGTCACCACGTAGCTACTGATGTGGGCATTGTTGGTGTCAGGAATGTTCCACACCACAGACACTGAGGAGAATGTCTTGTTGAGTCTCCTGATCCTGTCCAGGGCCGTCAGTGGTCGATCCGGGCACTTGGTGGTCCTGTCATCAGGAGATTTAATTATGGTTGATACACCAATGTTTAATCCTTAAGGCTTTTAAAACCCACAAGATTAATCAGAAACGGCGTATAGCTAGGTACTTACTTTGAAAAGTGAAATGTGTGTATCTAAGAAAAGTGTATATACCTTCAACAATGACAGTAGTTCCAGCAATTGAACTTGTATCAGAGCAGTTGATGGTAATCTCAGTTGTAAAGGTGAATGTCAATGTTGAAATAAGATGAGTATCATTTGATTCCATGAGCTGGCCATAGTAGGAGCCTCTGATAAGATGTATTTTGTCTTCCTCGGATGAAGTTGAGTGCTCCTTCAGGAGTCTCCCAGGTAGAGGACACCTCCCATCAGTGTACACTGGAGTGTGACATTCATACCCACACAGAGAGCATTGTTGCCTCCAACCACCACCAGATCACAGTAGCCACTGGAAGTTCATGTGATTCAGTACACTGATGTTGGTATGCCAGTAATGTATACTTACACGTCGTGCCTAAAAGTGGTGAATGTAAGTCGAGCGAAGAGAACAACATCTGTATGACCGCTACATCCCGTGTGCCCTTTGCGTGCACTTCGCGGGGCGCCGGATGCGCACAGTGCGCATAAGGCGCTGGATCAGAACGAAGACGGGGCTTCCGCCCCCGCGAGCTAGTAAGCGGAAGCCGTGTACAAGTAGCAGTCTATCTAGCTACAGGGCACACTCCTCTCGGCGTCCTGCAAAATGTACAAGAATGTAGTTTTTGGCTGTGTTTTCCTATGATGTTGCAAGATCCACTGCGAAGTCGCTGGACTGCCATCTGTCGTCGTATATAAGAATACAGGCTGGGTTATCATTTTTTACCTCGGCGCGCATGCGCAGCGAGGGGTCGTGGGTCTGGTCTGGATGTCTGTCTCAACATCTCACTTCTTCGTCGTAGCAAACGATCGACTTACTTACGCCAATGAAGGTCAGAATTTTCGAGCGTTTTTATCTGAACGATGCTCAGTTGCAAAGCTCGACCCGCGGCGCGAAAAAGGCCAATATGCAATACACACCGACGAAGGCTTACCACGGTCCAGCTCGATCCGCGTGCTTGTGAGCTCGGAGGAACCAGAAGATGCAACGCAGGGCGTGTATCGCCTCTCCCATGCTATCTAGTAGCCCGCGTCAGACTCTGGCAAGAGACCACGAGTAACAGCTAAAACTAAACCCAGCCCATCAATTAGTGGTACTGCGCATGCGTTTACTTACGCGTGCGCGTCAAATGGTTTGCACTTCTATTGGGCATCACAAATAATGCAATTTAAAACCTTTGGGCGCCATAGGTGTCTCCTTAAATAAGCAGAAATTGATGTATAACATATTAGCGCCTAGTATTTTAGCCATAATTATATAAATTCTTATGCCCTCTGTGCATATATATACAAGTGGAAAAATCATTTCTTCAAAATGAAAGTAGGATATAGGGATGACTTGAAGCACCAAAAAGGAAGAAACAAGGGGTAATGAGTGTAAGAAAGGAGTCAGGGCTGGGGTGACTTGCCTTGCAGAACCTTAGTCATTACACACCAAATATGCACAAAGCCACATGACACCATCCCTATATCTTTGTCTCATATTAAACTTTGCCTATGAACAATAAAACAAAGATATAGGGATGCATAATTCTGTTATCGCTTTTTACCAGTTGCTCCAATTGTAGGTGGTTCACTTGCTGGAGTATTAGCTTCGTCGTGAACCAGACTAAGCCAGGATGCCTATCGGCAGAGGAGC
>CASHTH010001759.1:0-30003 GCA_030341885.1 Geodia barretti
ACGTCCTTGGACAGTCTCTGTCTACTGCCCCCTGCTTCAGGCATAACCATCCATTAGCTACCGCTTTCAACAAGATAGAATTCAGTCATCCCGATGATCAACCATACAATATACCCATGCAAATCAGAGTGACGGTAATAAGAAAAGGCTGTGTTATGTGTAAAAAATAGTGGAAACAAGTGGAAAAATCAAATGAGGGAGGATATAGGGATGGCTCGAAGCACCAAAAAGGAAGAGACAAGGGGTCATTACCCCGCAAAGATACACAAGGATATATACATGACACCATCCCTCTATCTGTTCTATTCATTCATACGCAAATAATATGAAACAAAGATGTAGGGATGGTGTCATGTATAATTATATCATTGTGTATAATTAATTTCTGGGTAATGACCCCTTGTCTCTTCCTTTTTGGCGCATCGAGCCATCTCTATATCCCCCTTCATTTGGAAGAAATGATTTTTCCAGTATAGGGATTGGTGGTGCATGAGACTGTTAATGGTGAAGTTAATGATAAAAACTTTTTAACTCCTCAACGTAGGAGTTTCGAGCTTTTATTATGGTGCCTCTCGAGAAAAATTTAATGTTTTGCTCCGCATCACAGACTGACGTTAACAGGGTATAGCTAGCTGCCGTTATAGGAAAGTGGAGCATTGTGTATAGTATATATTATAATGCTTGTGTAGGAACTCTGGCACAGGTTGTCCACATCTTCGCAACCACTGTCATGTTTTACTGTCACAAACACACTCGTTGTCTTGTAACCACTACACCACAGCCCCGATCCGCACCTAGCTCTATCTTATAAAAGCACCATGCATTATCATTGAGCAGCTTCCATAATATTTTATGCTGAACCCCTATCGGTTTGAACTGCGAGAGAACGCCACGCTACAATTGGCGTAGTCGGCAGGATTCCCTGGATGGCAACGAAACCGGTTGTGTTGCCCGAGCCCTACGATGGGAAATCGTCTTGGGGTGATTGGAAGCTCCATTTCGAGGACGTAGCCGCAGTCAACGAATGGAATGCTGGACAGAAACTCAAGTGGCTACGTGTCCGCCTAACTGGTCGAGCGCAGAAGGCGTTCCACCGCCTACCAGGAGAAAGTCAGGCCTCTTATGATGCCGCTACAAGAGCCCTGCAGGAGAGGTTCGAGCCGAAGAGCCGGATGACCCGATATCAGGCGGAATTCGAGACCCGCAGCAAGAAACGCTCCGAAGGCTGGGCTGATTTCGCAGAGGACCTCCGCTCCCTAGTCGACAAGGCGTTCCCTGATTTACAACCCGAGGCAAGAGAGCGTCTCGCTCTGCAAACGTATCTCAAACAACTCGAGCAACCTCAAGTCGCTTTCAGCGTCCGGCAGCGCCGTCCCGCTACACTCGACGATGCCGTCACCGCCACCTTGGAGATGGAGTCGTACATCGCTCCCCCGCGATCCTGTGTACAGTCAGTCACTAGCAGCGCGGATCCTGAAGATCGCGATGCAACAGGCGCGACCCCCGTCGCCGCAGTCAACTCCGGTTCAACAGCGGAACTCTCGGCCATGATGGAGAAGTTGATGAACCGCGTGGAGACCTTGGAGAGACGACGGCCACCGCAGTCTATGCGTTCCCAGGATGAGGCTTCGCCGACGAACCGACGTCAACGCCGGAACGCAGCTATCATTTGCTGGAACTGCCGACGACCAGGGCATATCGCGCGTAATTGCCGTCAACCTCCCCAGCCCCAGCAGTATATACCAGGGAAACGAATCGCCTCCGGTGGAGAGAGCCGCCTACCGGAGGGTGTAATACGCAACAAGGCTCTTGAACTGCCCGTTTCCCCCGTCTCCCCTGTGGGTGGCTACCGCCTAGAAGGATCTGTCAATGGACTCGCAGTATCGCTACTCGTGGATACTGGCGCAGCAGTGACACTCCTCCGCAAGGACGTATGGGATCGGGTTAGCGTCTCGGAGGGACCTCTGACACCCTGCTCGGCACTGGGACTTGTCGGAGCAGACGGGTCTCCTCTCCAAACGTTTGGCACCACCTCCGTCACTCTGGCGCTGAATGGTGCGACAATGTCGGTAGACGTGGTTGTCGCCAGCCCCCTAACTTCAGAGGGGATACTCGGCCTGGATTTTCTGAAGAAACAGAAAGTTTTAATTGACCTGGAATCGGAACGAATCTTCTTACGCGAGCAGGATCTCTCAATCCCCCTGTGCACGCCAACAGCGGCAACCCGGAGCCGGCGCATTGGAGTCAGAGCTATCAGCAACTTAGAAGTGCCAGCTCGTACAGAAGTGGAAGTAACGATGCGTCTGGATGCCGCTGTCGAAAGTGGTACGTGGCTCCTGGAAGACTCCCGCACAAACCCTGCCCAAAAAGGGATGATGGTAGCTTGTGCTATCATCCAACCACGGTCACCTACAATCCCAGTTCGACTCGTGAATGTCTCGTCAGAACCCATAACCATTTATGCCCAAAAGAGAATTGCCTATGCAGAAGAGGTCGGCGATGTTATTTGTTCAGTTGGAGCATCACAACCGAAACAGACAACAGCGAGCACAATAAGTGAACAGAAGCAACAAATACTATGGGAACTGGTGGAGGGCACAGATGCCGAATTGGACCCTGACCAAAAAGAGATATTCTACCAGCTCCTGGTCTCATATGCGGATGTTGTCGCCGAGTCTTCAACAGATCTGGGTCAGACTGATTGGTTACAGCACACCATTGACACCGGCGACGCACCTCCCATCCGGCAGTCCGTCCGCCGCCTCCCGCCACAGCGGCGAAGTGAAGTACAACAACTGTTGCAAAGCATGTTGCAGAATGGAGTGGTGGAACCGTCACGAAGCCCTTGGGCATCACCCATTGTTCTTGTGAAAAAGAAAGATGGGTCAACTCGATTCTGCGTGGATTATCGCAAAGTAAATGGGATCACACGCAAGGATGCTTACCCCCTACCCCGAATCGATACCACGCTGGATACACTCTCCGGCTCTCAATGGTTCAGCACATTGGACCTGATAAGTGGGTACTGGCAGGTGCATATTGAAGAGTCCGATCGCCCAAAGACCGCTTTCTGCACCACCGAGGGGTTATTTCAGTTCCGAGTAATGCCCTTCGGGCTTTGCAATGCTCCTGCCACCTTCCAGCGTCTCATGGACCTCGTGCTGTCAGGCCTCCAGTGGGAACATTGCCTCGTCTACCTGGATGATGTGATCATCCTTGGACGGACCTTTAAGGAGCATATACAAAATATCCAACTCGTACTTCAACGGCTGAGAGAAGCGGGCCTGAAAGTCAAACCATCCAAGTGCGTGTTCTTCCGACGTGAGGTCCGCTACCTAGGACACATTGTCTCAAGGGAAGGCGTTTCCCCAGACCCCTCAAAGACAGAGAAAGTTGCATCATGGCCAACTCCACGATCCGTCAAAGAGGTCCAGCAGTTCCTGGGCTTCTCGAGCTATTACCGTCGGTTTGTGGAAGACTACGCCACCCTAGCAAAACCACTGCACCGTCTCACAGAACGTTCAAGCAAGTTCTTGTGGACCCCAGAATGCCAAAGGTCCTTCGATGAGCTCCGCTGTAGGCTTGTCTCTCCGCCTATTCTAGCGCACCCAGACTTCAGCCTCCCCTTCACACTCGATACTGATGCAAGCGACATTGGCATTGGTGGTGTACTGTCTCAAGTTGGTGCAGATGGTAAAGAAAGGGTTATTGCGTATGGAAGTCGTTTGCTAACCAAAGCTGAACGTCAGTATTGTACCACACGGAAGGAGCTCCTGGCAGTTGTCATGTTCACCAAACAGTACCGCCCATACCTCGCTGGACAACAATTCATTCTGCGAACCGATCACAGCTCCCTCTCCTGGCTGCACAACTTCCGCGACCCTCAGGGGCAACTAGCCCGTTGGCTAGAGCAGTTGCAGGAATTCAATTTTACAGTCGTACATCGACGGGGACGGAAACACACTAATGCTGATGCCCTGTCCCGTCTCCCGTGTCGCCAGTGTGGTCGAAACAGCCACCTCGAAGTAGATGAACTGGTCATTGGTGCTACCTCTTTGCAAGGTCCCCTGTTCCAAGATGAACTTCTCCGAGAGGCTCAATTAAAGGACGCGATGCTTGCCCCTCTGCTCCTGGGTAAACAAGATGACCTCAAGCCAGGTGTCGAAGACTTGGGGCCAACAAGCCGTGGAACAAGGCGCCTTCTGCAAATCTGGGACCAACTAATGATCAAAGATGGAGTGCTGTGTCGGTTATTCCATCCAGTTGACCCAGGGTCTGGAGCACCTCTAATACAACAGCTAATCCCAAAGTCACTTCAAGAGGAAGTCTTGAAGCAACTCCATGAAGGGATAGGGGGTGGGCACCTTGGTATCGACAAGACGTTGTGCCGCCTGAAGGAGCGATTCTACTGGCCTGGACATCACACTGATGTCACCGACTGGTGTCGTTCCTGTAACCTGTGTGCTTCACGGAAAAACCCACCCACACGACCTCGAGCTCCCCTGAAAAGTGTGAAAACAGGCTACCCACTACAAATGGTGGCCATGGATATTGTTGGCCCACTGCCCAGATCTGCTGAAGGCAACACATACATCCTCGTTGCCAGCGACTACTTCACTCGCTGGGTGGAAGCATACGCCATACCAAATCTGGAGGCGACAACAGTCGCAGAAAAGCTCACAAACGAGTTCTTTTTTCGGTTTGGTCCGCCGGAACAGTTGCATGCCGACCAAGGCCGAAACTTTGAATCAAGCGTGATAGCAGAGATCTGCAAGATGTTGGGCGTTGTAAAAACCAGGACAACTCCATACCACCCTCAGTCTGATGGGCTGGTGGAAAGACTAAACAGAACAATACTCGGCATGATATCCCTCGCAGTGGAAGATCAGCCAACTACATGGGAAAGCAAACTTCGAAGCATATGTATGGCCTACAACACCAGCGTGCAATCCACTACAGGCTATACCCCATTTTTTCTGATGTTCGGCCGGCAAGCCAGACTCCCCATAGATATTATGTACGGCACGCCTGTACCAACACCTACATTGACAACAGATTATGCGAAACATCTAAGGCGATCGCTAGAAACGTCGTATCAGCTCGCCCGAGAGAAGATGGGATTTAATCTAAAGAGGCAAAAGGACCTCTACGATGTACGCATTCACGGCCAACCGTATGCCAAGGGTGATCCCGTGTGGTTGCATTGCCCAGCAGTTCCGAGGGGGCATTCAAGAAAACTTCACCGACCTTGGAAAGGGCCATACCGCATCCTTAAATGCGTTTCCGACACGACTTATCGCATTCAAGACATGAATTTCCCCAGAAGAAAACTGTGTGTCCACTTCAATCGGCTCAAACCATACTCTGGACCACTAAGAGCACACTCTCGCAATCCTCCAACACGGACCAACCCAGACCATCAACAAGCTATACCTCTGGGAAGCCAGCTTATGTTGATTGACTCAGATGAGGACGATGTGCCGGCCGTTCCTCGGAGCTCCACTACGAACACGGCGAATAATCCGTGCCGAGGGCCTCCTACTCAAGGCCAGCCACGATACCCTCAAAGACAAAGGAAACCTCCGGACTACTATCATGATGATATTTAATGCGGGACGCATTCTATCAAAGGAGGGATGCTGTGTAGGAACTCTGGCACAGGTTGTCCACATCTTCGCAACCACTGTCATGTTTTACTGTCACAAACACACTCGTTGTCTTGTAACCACTACACACAGCCCCGATCCGCACTAGCTCTCTCTTATAAAAGCACCATTGCATTATCATTGAGCAGCTTCCATAATATTTTATGCTGAACCCCTATCGGTTTGAACTGCGAGAGAACGCCACGCTACACTTGTGTTTACAAAAAAAAGGGTTTGGGAAAGAGACTAACCACAATTGTCACCAAAACTAAGCGCATTAGTTTACAAACCAAGTCATATATACTGGTTTTACTTTCAAACTGAGTTTTCTTTCCTTGATATCTTGGGAGTAGCTACACAGCTAATACACATTACTTATTGGCATGAAATGTTCAAGTGTCGGACTTTTTTGCATTGTTCTTCATTTCAATTATAGATCCCTTCTTTTCCATTTCCTTATAATATTATTATTGGTTCATTGTTGTTAAGAAGGTTTTGCATAATTTTTTCCTTTCCATTTGCATAGTAGCTAGCAACCCAGCAGTAAAACTGCACACTACAGATTTCTTAAAACTCAGATGGAACATCAGCCTTTTCTTGACTAGTAAAGGCTTTTACCACCCTGAACTAGTACAGGAGTAGAGGATGTGAACTCTTTGTCAGTTGATGTAGTGAATATATTTGCAACATTGCTCTTCGGTCAAGTGGAACATACGTAGGTGCAGGGTAAGTGGAAAATAGCCATTAATGAACAAAAACGGCACTTTTCTACCATATCATAGCTTCAATCGCAGTATATCCTATCCGCCTGACATCCGGGATTTTTAGCCTATATAGTTTCCGCCATTATAAGAGCGTCGAAGCGCGTCGCGGTAGCTATAAGCCTGGGTTCTGTCGATTTGAATGACCACACAAGAAAGTATACGTAGTCTCGCAAACCAGACCCTTACGCTTGCGAGAGACTATAAAGTACATCATTGTCAACAGAACAGATAGAGAAAGGGAGAGAGCAGAGTCCTTTCTTTACAGTGCGGAATAAGGTAAAGGATAAGAAAAAGATCTGAGCGCGTTGGAAATTCGCTATCATTAATGAGAAGTAGCTAGCTGCCCATCTGGTAATGTAGGGAACAACAATGACACCTTAGATGCTACCCCACCATCTGCTAGTAGTGCCTCTGCTCAACCTGATATAAATCCCCCTCAATCGTGACTACCTAATAATTCTAATTTATGTTTACTTCTACTTCATGTTCATAGCTTAGTGAACAAGTTGTAAAAATTTCAATCCTTTGTGTACACATCAAATTTTTTATCATTTGTATTACAGAAACTTGGCTATCTGAGTATGTCTCTGACAATGAAATCCTTCCTGCCGATTATAGTCTGTATCGTAAAGACAGGCCTTCACGTGGTGGAGGTGTGTTAATAGCTGTCAGGGATTCACTTTTAAGTCTCTAATTCCCTCTCCACCTGATCTTGAAATTGTATGTATTAGAATAGGTACTGAGCTTGTTATCTGCTGTGTTTATTATGTACCTCCTGAGTCGTCTCTTTCCATGTCTCTTCTTAGTTCATTTTCTTACTCATCTACCTCATCTTTCAGTAAATGTATTTTTGTAGGTGATTTTAATTTCCCTGATATGGACTGGTTAGCATTAATGGGTACTTCATCTTCATCTGTTTGTTTTTGTAATTTTGTTTTTGATTGTAATTTAACTCAACATGTATTAGAGCCTACTCATGTCAAAGGAAATGTACTTGACTGGTTCTTACCTCTGCGAGTGTTGTCATTGATATTTTAACTATTCATCCCCTCTCAGCTGTCAATTTTTCAGATCACCTTGCAATAAGTTTTAATTTACCTTGTAGTGTTCCTACTGTCAGTGTATCAAAACCTGGTTATGTATTTGATTATTGTAAAGCAGATTTTGACGGTCTCTGCTCTTTCTTGTTAGACTCAGATTATAGTGCTATATTTGACAGCTCAGACATTGAGTTCATCTGGTCGTTATTAAGTCAATACATATATGAGCTATGTCAATTTTTATTCCAAAGATACTGGTTAAACGTCGTCAAGGTCCAAAGTGGCTCAATTCCGATATCCGTCATCATCTCAAGAAGAAAATTTAAATCTCATCCTACTTCACAAAGATGCACTAACATTATGAATCTGGAACGTCTTCTCCAATGCAAGCTAGCACAAGCCAAAACTGATTTGAAACAAATATTATTGATTCTCACCAGTCTTCTCTGTCTTCTCTTATATTCGCGCAGTATCCAATCATAACTTACTTGCCTTTCATCTTTACATCTTGACGACATTACTGCTGCCCCAGATGTGAGAAAGCTGCATTATTTAATGCGTTCTTTTACTAATTTTTACAAAAAGTTCGTTTCAGTTACCACCTCTCACTGAATTGTCTCAGCCTCCATCTCTCCTCGGCGAAATACCTTAGCGAACTAGATGTTTTCCGTGCTCTCCGATCCCTTGACCCGTCCAAAGCTATGGGATTGTGGATGGAATTAGTCCTAAGCTACTTAAAACTTGTGCTCTGGCTCTCTACCAACCACTTCATTATCTATTCTCTTTGACTCTATCCCAGTGTTATCTTCCAATAGAATGTGTACTCACTACTAAGACCATTTTTAATCTGGTGATAACCCTCAGTCAGGAATTACAGACCAATTCTCTGTGCCGGTTTGTCTCTAAGGTTTAATATACAATGGTATTGTGGACTTCGTTACATCCTCCATTATAGTTCACCAATTCGGTTTTTACGTGGTCGCTCTACTCTACAACAGCTGCTTATATTTTTTCATTTTATTTTCAACTCCTCTGTACCTGAACAGATGTGGTGTCTGTATCTAGACTTTAGGAAAGCTTTCGGTCTCTGTAGCTCACAGTGAGGCTTCTACTCTCTACAAGCTATGGAAATCGGTATACTGGCAAACTCTGGTCCTGGATGAGGGCATATCTGACCAATAGGTTCAGTATGGATCTGTTTTGGGCAATCTGCCGTCAGACACTTGCCGTTATCTCTGGTTTCCTACCTCCGAGCATCTTGGTATTTCTGTTTTTGTCATGTGAGATCTTTCCCTTCTCTAACCTTTTCATTTTGTAAAATCCGGCTTTGATGCTGCGATGCCAAGTGTTTTATGCCAATTCTTACTCTGCCAGACTGCATACTCTCTCAGACATGACCTTACAAGTGCTCTCTAAGTGGGTGCCCAACACTTGCTCTGTCTGTTAATGAAGAGAAATGCTCTGTTTTACTCACTTCACTACTGGCCACTACTGACAGATGTGCGTGATGGAGTACGGTGGCTAGGTAGCCGAATGAGTTTATGGGTGGGACGAGCCAAGGGGAGTGACGCCCGTACTGAGGCCCGAGGGGAGAAAAAATAGAAGAAAGAATATACACTGTCAGCTACGCCGAGGTAAGGACGCGGAAGGGGAGGTAAGAGGCTCCGATTGAGGTGGGAATATGAAGCAAAGACGTGGGATAGGGAGGCAAACAAAGCGGAGAGGGAGACTGAAGTGTCAGGGGGTGAATAGTCCCCCCCAAAGGTCTAACGAAAGGAGGGGAGGAGGATCAGGAAAGGATGAAAAGAGATACGGTCGTAATTAACGATAGGAGGAGGTGTGATAACAGGGACGATTGGACCTTAAATATAGGGAATGAAAGGAGAGATAGTAGACAGAGCATAAGCTAAAGGACTCAAGAAGTAAAGACGCGTGGGGCAGGGGCGACGGGATAAGGAAATTAAGAAGGAGGTAAAAAGGGGGATGCGGAAAGTGAGCGAAGGGAACTGTGGTATTTAGTGGAGGGGTTAGAAAAGAGGGAGGGGGGAGGGGTAAAACCTTCTTAGACAAGGAGGGCCCGTTTTTCCGCTGTAATGTCCAACTACATTATGATAGCACAGAAATTGCTAGGGGATAAGGCTGTCCCCCACAGGAAAGGATCTTGGATTGATTGTATCAACCAACTTACGGTGGCGACCACATTATCAGCTGATCACATCCAAAGCTTACAAAATGCTAGGTCTTGCTTCGCAGAGTTCTTTCAAACTCCATGTCCGTATTCGCTAAACGCTACCTGTATACATCCCCTTGTACGCTTCTCAGTTTCTCTATTGTTCGGTCATTTGGCATCCACACTTGTTGATGGATATAAAGTGTCTGGAACTCGTTCACAGAAGAGCAAAAAAATTGTCATGAGGGTACTGCAATGGATTATAAAAAATCGTCTGATGTATTTACATCTCTTACCGCTAATGATGGAGTTAGAAATTGCTGATATTATCTTTCTCATCAAGTCCCTAAATTCCCCTCCGAACACTTCAATATACTCAATTATGTCAATTTTGTGACAACCCTACACGCTCATCCTCTCATTTCAAGCTAGGCACTCCTTTGTAAAAACCAATCTGAGAGAAATTTTTCACTTCAATCGTATTCCCCGTCTTTGGATTCTCTACCATCATTTGACATTAATCTCCATATTGCTACCGTCAAGTCTAGACTGCGAAACTTCTTTTGGATTCATTTCATCTCACACTTTGATTCTGATAATGTATGCTCCTATCACTATGTCTGTCCATGCCAAAAATGCTCTAAGCTTCCCATCTCAATGCATTTCACTAAATGTTGTCCATGTTATGTCCTATTCTGTGTAATTTTATTTTTATTTTTATGGCTGCTGGCTTGATGCCTTCAGTCCTCCAACACAGTTGTCACCACCTCCCATGTTATCTGTCACACTTCTTTATGGCATCACCTCCTACAAGCTGAAATAAAAAAAAACTCCCTGCAGCCAAGTTCGCACACAAAATGGATTAATACTCTGAATTGATCACTGTGAGATTTGGAATGCCTCCATTCAAAATGCAATCTCTCCAGCCAAGATCCCATCGTTTATGTTATTCAATGGATGGTAGTCCCACCATCATTCACACTTTTATATAGGATCACTTTGAGATCTTACGG
This sequence comes from Geodia barretti, assembly GCA_030341885.1. NCBI lineage: Eukaryota > Metazoa > Porifera > Demospongiae > Tetractinellida > Geodiidae > Geodia > Geodia barretti. The sequence goes on from CASHTH010001759.1 coordinate 10,633, forward strand.
AGTAAGTATATATATATAACGCATTCCCCATAGCTAAGACCCCACAGTAAGTGTATTCAGCCAAAATCATTCAATGGACATTGGAATTTGTATATAGCTACTTACAGTAGCTACTAATAAGAGAACAACACTTAAAGATGAAAAGCACTAAAGTGCAAACCCTCGGCAGAGACACGCGTGCTCGTTAAAGAAGGGTTCCATGTAAGCAAAGTTGAGGACCTACACAGCCTTCTGTGAAAGGCTGCAGAGACGATGTAAGCATGCTACCAAGTGAGGCACACCTTTCGCTGTGCATTTGCCATGTTTTTAGTCCAACAATAGGCTTGGTAAACGTTTTCGGCAGAATTTACGCCTATGTGAGAACGGATTAGGCTGCGCCAGGCACGAAACGCGCGCGCGTGGTCTCCTACCAGGTTGCTGAGAGTCGGTAACAGGCTAGCTACTCTACTAGATAGTCGATACACGCCCCGCATTGCAATCTCTGGCGCCTCCAAGTTAAATACGCCGAGCAAGGGTATCTGGAGGCGAGGGGTCCGACACGGGCCGTTATGACGTTCTAAAAGCCCGTGATTTCAAAAGATTTCCGTGATTTTTTCGAGAGATTTTCACACTTCCGCGTGATTTCTACCGTGATTTCAAGTTTTCTATGGATTTCTAAATTGATTTCACGGTCTCTCCTATAACTTTACCCTCCCTAAAGAGGAGATCCCTTACTGGCATGAACAGTAGTCATGTGCCACAGAGCACTGAGGCCTTTAGCTAATACTGTCGCCGGTGCACATGAGAAATCTGGGCTACAGCAACAGCCTGCAAGAAACAATTTTCACTTCTGTGCCTGTAATGGACAACTGTTAGTGGTGTGGTCATTCATGTTCTCAGATGTACTCAATCACTCTAGGTTCAAGTCGAGGTATATAGCTACACGTAGGTAGGAGTCCCAAGTGAATTTCTACAGCTTCTTTTGCCCTCCTATTTCTCATGCCTCTCCGGCCGCTATCCTGGCATTTACACCTGAGCAAACCTATGCCAAGGCCAAGGCCCTACCCTGATGGACTTATATACACGTTCCTTTGTCGTGTGTATACATAGCCGCACCATAATTATACCGCGGTGTAGCGGCGCCCGGCGGTCGGCCGGATGTCGCGGCTCGCGTGCGCCGCAGCGGGGCGCCGGCCTTGTAGTTTACTATAGTGAACGGAGCTATACGGAGCAGAAAAGCAGCGCACGCACGGAAACTTGATTTCTGATTTCAGTTGATTTCCAACTGATTTCTACAGATTTCTACGGATTTCTGACTATAGGCGTAAGAGATTTCCACCCGTATCGGACCCCTCGTCTCGAGGTAGCGCAATTGGCTCGTTCACTTGCAGGTTTTCACGGCGTAACTCTCGACCTTTATCCGACGCTGAAAAATTATACGTGGTATTGTTTGTGGAGCGATTCATGGCTCGTGAAGTGAGATGGCTTGCGTACTGACAGATAGACAACTGCAGCAAACCCTCGGTGCGCATTCGCCGAGGGTTAATAACTGTGAGGTATATAGCAATAGGTGGGCCAAGCCCAAACTATTGCTTACTGGTGTGGCTATTGATGGAATCACAATAGGTCCCACGGCATTATATATTCCCACTATATATAGTGCCATGTACACCATAGAGCCTAGAGTTAGTCTAGCTACACACAGAGAGGAGACAGCATTTGTTTTTTAGGATGTTATTGTGTTCATGGCTAAACTTACACACATTAATTTTGCTTTTAGCTATGCATATCATTCAATAAGATCTTTCAAATGATGTGGGATAGAGGGGTGGTTGAAAGAACCAAAAAAAGGAAAGAAAGGCCTTGGTTACACAAAAACTGCTTAACAACACATCCCAATATCAATATCTTTGTTGTCTAGACTATTATTATATATAGCTAATAGGCAAAAAATGGACAAAAGGGTGGATGGTGTCATGTAGTTTTTTGCATTGTTTCGCTGTGTAACCACTAACAACGCCTTTTTCTGATATCGCATAGTGAAACTGCAAGACAGACTCAACCTGCTCTTATGTCAGTGCCGCAGTAGATATGCCCTGATACGAGAGATATGTGTCAGCTGATCTCACCTGGCGATCCCATTATCAGTTCATCTCTTCTAGGGCCTACAAAATGTTTAGGTCTTCTACGGAGAGTTTTCTCCAGCTCTGTGTCGGTACCAGCAAAACGCTCTTTGTACATTTCTCCCGTTCGTTCCCAGCTTCTTTACTGTTCTTCTGTATGGCACCCATACCTTTTAGTGGATATAAAATATCTCGAGTATGTCCAGAGAAGGGCAACCAAATTCATCGTCAGCAACCCGCTCTTGGACTACAGGAATCGACTAATATACCTTAATCTGTTGCCCCTGATGATGGAGTTTGAAATTGTTGACATTATGTTTCTGGTCAAGTCTGTAAAGTTTCCATCCGGCCATTTCAATATACACGAGTTTGTCCAGTTCTGTAGTCATTCTACTAGAGCTGGCCATAGTTACAAGCTGAAACACCCCCTCGGTAGAAGTAACTATGAAAGGAACTTTTATTTCAATCGGATTCCTCGTCTATGGAACTCCTTACCTTTCTTCGATATAACTCTTTCTCCTTCTGCAATAAAATCCAAGTTACGAGCATATTTCTGGGATCATTTCATGTCCAACTTCGATTCAAACAATATGTGGTACTGCGCACTGACGGTACTGTTAATTGAGAGGCGCGTTTTGTCTTTCTCCTTGTCGAGGCCTACTTTCACTTGTCTCGATTGGATTTTATGTCTTTCCCTGTTGTGCTGTTGTGTGCCTACTAACCTACCTAACCTACATCTCGGAGAAGAGAAAATGGATGCTCTGATCTGTATTGGCGTGGACCCTGATCTCCCAAGGGACACGCTGGTCTCGGCTCTCCTACGGTTGTGTACAGAAGACGACCTGAGAGGTATGAGAGTAAAACTTTTCGAAACTGCGTTGGATAACGGGTTAGCGCATCCTAAAGATATTCTTGTGAAACGTCTGAAGAGGGCTGTTGGTCCGACATTGGCAACGAAGTATGCAGCCGATATTGCAGATCTCTGTTACACGATAAGAAATGAACAACTTGTCCCACGCACTCTGTTAAAGAACGGCAAGCGCTCAGCTGCAGCTTACTTAGCCTCAAGATCAAGGAACTCTCCTAATTATCAATCACCCCATAAAACCGTTCAATCTAGCCCTCCTCAACCTATTACACCTATTGATGGTGACAAGCCTTCTGACAGTCGTAGTTCCGAATCACTCTGTTGCACTGAGAACAATAGAGCCATCGCCTCTTTGACGCGAGAGCTAGGCAGTCTGAGGCACGATGTCACCCAACTCAAGTCAGATATTGTGAGTCTAAGGAGTACCTCGAACAATGAGACCTGTCTTATTTATGTGAAATTGAAGAATCTTGAGACAGATGATGTGCACGAATCACTTCTAAATGCGATACTGCATGTCCAATTGTTTGCTACTCCATTATTCGTAAGGTATCACTACGAGTAAGAATTCAAAAACAACCACCTTCACTCTGCGTTGTCATCAACTGATACACGCCTGGACATCGTCAGATTATGGAGACCTAATAATGCACTACTGCTCCCAGCTCTTCTTCCTCCAATCCAATAGAGAACGGACACCCTGTCACCCAGCCTCGGCTGAGAACCCCTTCCCTACCACTCTTAATCTTACCACCTGGAATTGTCGAGGCCTTGGCAGTGGGGAACCCTACATACACCAACTGGCTGAAAGTGGGGGTGACATCATTGCAGTAAGTGAGCACTGGCTCTGGCCCTTTGAGGCAGATCGTCTACGCAACATCCACCCGGCCTTTACAGCTGAAATAAAGATCGATGAAAGGCTTCCAGAGAATTCGACCTTGCAATCTCTGGCGCCTCAGAAATTGTTAATACGCGAGCAAGGGTATCTGGATGCGAGGGGTCCGACACGGGCCGTTATGACGTTCAGATTTCTAAAAGCCCGTGATTTCAAAAGATTTCCGCGATTTTTTCGAGAGATTTCCACACTTCCGCGTGATTTCTACCGATTTCCAATGATTTCAAGTTTTCTATGGATTTCTAAATTGATTTCACGGTCTCTCCTATAACTTTACCCTCCCTAAAGAGGAGATCCCTTACAGGCATGAACAGTAGTCATGCGCCACAGAGCACTGAGGCCTTTAGCTAATACTGTCGCCGGTGCACATGAGAAATCTGGGCTACAGCAACAGCCAGCAAGAAACAATTTTCACTTCTGTGCCTGTAATGTACAACTGTTAGTGGTGTGGTCATTCATGTTCTCAGATGTACTCAATCACTCTAGGTTCAAGTCGAGGTATATACACGTAGGTAGGAGTCCCAAGGGAATTTCTACAGTTTCTTTTGCCCTCCTATTTCTCATGCCTCTCCGGCCGCTATCCTGGCATTTCCACCTGAGCAAACCTATGCCAAGGTCAAGGCCCTACCCTGATGGACTTATATACACGTTCCTTTGTCGTGTGTATACATATAGCCACACCACAAACCGTATAATTATACCGCGGTGTAGCGGCGCCCGCGGACTACACGTTTAAGCAGTTTTTGTGTAACCAAGGCCTTTCTTTCCTTTTTTGGTTCTTTCAACCACCCCTCTATCCCACATCATTTGAAAGATATGTTATTGAGCATAGCTAAAAGCAAAATTAATGTGTGTAAGTTTAGCCATGAACACAATAACATCCTAAAAAACAAATGCTGTCTCCTCTCTGTGTGTAGCTAGACTAGCTCTCTAGGCTCTATGGTGTACATGGCACTAGCGGCGAAGCTTTGAGTAGGAATAATGGCGTGGGACCTATTGTGATTCCATCAATAGCCACATCAGTAAGAAATAGTTTGGGCTTGGCCCATCTATTGCTATATACCTCACAGTTATTAACCCTCGGCGAATGCGCACCGAGGGTTTGCTGCAGTTGTCTATCTGTCAGTACGCAAGCCATCTCACTTCACGAGCTATGAATCGCTCCACAAACAATACCACGTATAATATTCAGCGTCGGATAAAGGTCGAGAGTTACGCCGTGAAAGCCTGCAAGTGAACGAGCCAATTGCGCTACCTCGAGACGAGGGGTCCGATACGGGTGGAAATCTCTTACGCTTATAGTCAGAAATCAGTAGAAATCAGTTGGAAATCATCTGAAATCAGCGAAATCAGAAATCAAGTTGCCGTGCGCGCGCTGCTTTTCTGCTCCGTATAGCTCCGTTCACTATAGTAAACTACAAGGCCGGCCCCGCTGCGGCGCACGCGAGCCGCGATATCCGACCGCGGATAAAATATCTGCTAAGCGCTTCTTGCGCGCTCACAGCTCGCGCAATTGCAGAGGCGGAGTCGCTTCCGTGCGCATGCGTATAAAACGGGCGGTGCCTGGCACAAACATGGCGGCGGTAAAATTCAAAAACGTATATACCAGAAGGCAAGTGTATGGAGCCTTCGTTTGTACCGCTAGCGCAACGCTGGAACGACTTAGCTGCGGTGCGTAACACGGATTGGTAATAAAATGTGCGCACGCGAGTATATAATACGTATATACAAGTGCGTGCAAGCTGGCGGCTGTGATGTTCCTCAGGACTCTGCTGAGGGCTAGGGCTAGGGCTAGTTCCTCAGGACTCTGCTGATGGAAAGAACAAGATAATTAATATCAGCTATGTCAAAGAGCTTCGCCATTAGCTCGACCGGCTTCACAGGAGCGAGAGCGGACTTTAGAGCTTCCATTCGCTCCTTGAACGCTGCCATCGTGTCAGTGTTGCCAAACGTTAGCTGGATAGTCAAACGTGGGACGCCGGCCCTCGGTTTCTTGGCCGCTGGAGGCAGACATTCATGTGCGAGTAGCGCAAGAAGCGCTGTTCAGCGCATTCATGCATGAGCAAGTATCGCAAGAAGCGCTGATTCAGCATTGAGAGGCACAAACGCAGCGTGTTTTAGTGCGTGGAAACGGGTGCGTGGTAGCCAGCGGCTCAGGAAATGAAGAGACAGTAGTTTGAACACCGCCATTTTGTCACGATGTGCGCTAAAGTTAATCGATTTTTGCCTGGCACGCCCCTTTTTATACGCGGACTACACGTTTAACAACACATCGCAATATCAATATCTTTGTTGTCTAGACTATTATTATAATAGGCAAAAAATGGACAAAAGGGTGGATGATGTCATGTGTTTTTTTGCATTGTTTCGCTGTGTAACCACTAACAACACCTTTTTCTGATATCGCATAGTGAAACTGCAAGACAGACTCAACCTGCTCTTATGTCAGTGCAGCAGTAGATATGCCCTGATACGAGAGAAAAGCTCTGGGTGCTCTAGCTGCCTGCTCTACAGGTCCATCGACAGGGATAAGAGAAGAGAGATGACTGAGTAACAAGAGAGTAGTGATGGCATTGTGTGAAATGACAATGTATGGGAATGAACACTCCTAGTCAAGGCAGTCTGTGTGGCAAAATGCCAGACTCTCGGTCCATAGCGCTAGCTCCTCCTGTTCGCCGTCTATGGCTATATGGCATGACACAAGCTAATTTCTTATAATTATAGAGAAGTAACTGTTGTCAGAACTCTGGCATTGGACCAGTTTACCCTATGCCCATTGTTGAACACATAAGCATGTTGTCACAATTACTCACTGCTCTTTCGTACTCCTTCGTACGGAAAGATAAAGATCTACCGATGTGCCCTATACGTACGACAAAGCACAATCTTTGCTTCCGATCTACACAATAACATTTACAGCAATCACAACAGAAACAGCGTCTTTAGGTTGCACGATAGTTGACATTGAGTTGAAAGACAGTGCAAAATCACTTCAAAATGCAATTTACTCCAGATATAATTATGTTGGCTCCAGCTCCTTGTCTTCCTTCTTTGCTATATAATCTTGGGACTTGCATCTTGCACAAACCAGAGAATCTATTACCATAGTGTATAAGCCCTGGCATGGATCACTTTCATTAAATCTCACAGTTGAAAGAATGGTAATGAGTGTGCATAATCAGTAAGATGGAAAGAATCAGCTCCATTATATCAAGAGTGGGAGTTATGCACCATATGTGGCCATAAGTATTACAAGTGGAAAAACCATTGCTGTGAAATGAAAGGGGATGTAGCGATGTCACATCATGAAAAAGAGGGAACAAGAAGATGCCTACACCGAGACAGAAAGTCATTCATCCCTACATGGTTGTGTTTCAATCTTTTGCTGCTCCTGAATGCATGAGCATACAAAGTATAGATCTAGCTACAAGACACGGCACTGCGCGATCCCTGAATGGCGCACAGAGTTTTTTCTTCGCGAAAAGGTAGACAAATGATCGTAGTTTCTTGCTGTGTAGCCATTAAGGATATCATGATGGGTGGATTTTCCGCGTGTTTTGGCCATTTACTCATAAAAATTATTTTGCATCAAATGGGCCCTTTTCCCGTAGCGGGTCACATATACATAGAAAGAAACAAAGATGTAGGTGATGGGGTTATGAATGACTTGATGGTTTCAGGAAGCATCCTCTGTGTTGCATATAGCTAGTGAGCTGTAGGGGATTCATATTGATCTCATTAAAGCTATTTTAGATGTTTGGGAGCTATGAAATATTGCAGCCATAATTCCAGCATTCAGCAGTCTCAGATTGAACTTCAGGGTGCCACTGGTGAAAAGGGTGATCAGGTGAGGTTAGACAGACACCGGTTTATATAGTCTGTGTGTGGTCAACATGGTTTCGCCCATTGTTGTAGTGCGTTGCTACGTTGCTGCATGTGCGTGCGACAGCGAGTGGCAAGAAACCAGACAAAACAATCACTTAATCATACTTTGCACATGTGAGCTGTTTAATTAACATGCTATTCTAATTGACATTTTAAGAGACTACACATTTAAAGGTATGATAATTAGTCAGTCAGAAATCAATTTCTTTACCACCTGCATTGACAAAATGGATAAACGGCACAGAGTTCAAGTGCTCATTAAGAGCACATGTTTCACACCCTAAATCTTGATAGGTTATTTTAATTATCTAAGCACAAAACGCGTTCATATGTTCTTAGTCCTATCAAAAGCTACAAATGTACGTTTGGCTTAAAACAGTCTAGGTAGGCTAAGTTCTACAGATTGGTAATTAACGGTTCACACAGAAGAAGCTTTCATACCTTTTTTGAATGTTGCATAGTTAAGTGTAGCTAATCAACACTATTGCTATAGTTCAACTGTCTAATGGTCTCCTGATAAATTGTCCCCCTGTGAACCACAAGCCAGCGAAAACACTTATTGGTTCATTAGGCAGGGTCCTGTATGGTGTACCAAGGGATTGGATGAGGTATATACCTTAATGTTTTTCAGTGATTGCCATTGCTAATGCAGTATTGTTTCCTCCGGCAGGATGGCCCACTGCCACAGCCAACAGACTCCATGAGGGTTCTCCAAACTGCTCAGTGTCATACTGCTTGCTCAGCCACAGATTAAGCATCTCTGTGAGGCAGTCATCCAGTTTTCTATTCTTCTTCTCCTCGACTGCATCGAGCTGCGCAGGATCCAGTCTGAGGGCCAGGCCTACATGCTTCCACCTGACTGTGACTGGCTCCAACACCTTCTTTACATACAACAGGTCATGAGTACCTGTGCAAAGGTGTTAGCAGTGAATGAACTAGATGCATGACGTATGTATGAAGCGACACAGATTTATAAACACCTAGCTACCGAAAAAATATTTTATACACTGTAACACTAACCAAGTTCTTTAGTTTCATCTTGCCTCCCTGCGTATGGATGAAAATTATGCATAAAAGCAAGATAGGTTCTAAATAATATTTTTGCAAAATGTTAAAATAGTAATTAGCACAATAATAATGAAAAGCACTAAAGTGCAAACCCTCGGCGAACTGCGCATGCGCGGTACCACTAATTGATGGGCTTTTCTTTTCTTTTCTTTACTTATTGTATCGCGCTAGTAGCTCGCGGAGAGTCTGGCACGGGCTAGCTACAGTGGTAGATTGCATGCGGGAGTCGATACATGCCCTTCGTTGTGACTTCTTGTGCCTTCAAGATACATAGAGCGCGCGGACGCAGTCGAGGTAAGCCTGTGCTAATTACATATTGGCTTGTTCACTTGGTTTTCACGCCATAACTTTAGAACGCAGTAGTTTTACGAAAATCGCCTTTTTAAAAATCAACCCAGTGTAGCACTGAACCCGATCATATCGCTATTTACCTGATTTCGTGCGCGCGGTGGCAGAAAACGTGGTAACAGACAGAATGACAGACACACTTACGGGACAACTACCGTAACCCTCGCTGTGCATGCGCGCCGAGGGTTAATTACCAAAGCACATCTCATGCATGAAGTTGAAACTAAAGATGCAAAAGTACAGAATCATTTTTTGTGGCTGAGACACAAAGGCTACCATTCCTTCTTTACAGCAGCAGGTGTCCTAAACTAGAGAATCTGTAGAAACTCTGTTTTTTTGTTTCTTTGGAGCTGTGAAATGTTCTTTTTTTCTCTCGGGCTTCGGACTATTCATAATTAAATGAACCCAGAAGTTATTGCTCTTTGCATGGGCATTTGCATTTCTCAAAAGACAATGTATGGCATGTATCTAGCATGTTTTTACCTCTAGTGATCATAATGCCTTTGAGTGATGTCACCAACTCCTTGCTGCGAGGTCTTAGTGCAGGCCGATTCTGAAGACAATCCTCGATCAATTTCAGGAGAGAATGGTCCTCTGGCAAAACCTGTTTGGCTTTCTCTAGAAACTGCTTTCGTCGGTGAAGTTCAGTCACAGCATACACTTTCCCATCATTAGTGTCAGTGTAATTGGGAGGGAGGAGTGGGTGAACTGGAGATTGAATGACAGTGAAGAGAGACAGGTGTCCAAAAGAGAACACATCCAGGCTGGGGTCATAATCTACTCCATGTGCCTCGGGAGGCATGTACTCTAGAGTTCCTGGTATTGAGGTAAGAGTTTCGGGGGTTGCACCAGGGTCAAGGTCCATGATTCGAGAGTTGCCAAAGTCTGTTATCTTGGCCGTCAGCTGAGAGTCTAGGAGGACATTGGTAGCAGTCAAATCACGATGGATTACGGCAGGTGTGCGGCTGTGAAGGTATTCCAGTCCACTGGCTGTGTCTAAGAGGATGGAGGCCTTTCTCTTGACTGGAAGGTCAGTGTTGTCTGGTTTGAGGAGGTAGGCATGGAGGCTTGTCATCATCCGTTCCATCAGAAGAAGAGGCAGCGGATGGTCTACCAGCAGACTCACCCCTTTACACTGGACAATGTTCTTGTGACTTAGCTGCATCATCATATTTAGCTCGCCACACACTTTGAAAGTGATAGAAAGCAGCATTGTAGTGGAAGAAACCTTGAAGACCTTTCCAGCGACAGTTTCACCAGCTGATACTAGTTCAATGACAGAGCCATAGGTTCCACTGCCCAAGACAACTCCAGTTCGTGTGGCCTTCTTGATGTATCTCTTTAATTGTGTGTCCAAGATCCTTCGCAGCTCAGCTGGGGATAAAACATTGTATTAAACACTGCGTTAAATTTTCTGAGAAAAACTCACATGATGTTAGGTCTTGAATGAATGAGAGGTAAGATGATATGTCTGTCTTGCCCTGCTGTTTCGCTATATCTGCAAGAGTCTTTCCTTGCCGGTCCTTAATGTCTGGATCACACAGGTACTCCTCAATCAGTAACTTGAGAACTGGGAGGTGTCCACAGCCCGCAGCAACGTGAAGTGAACTGGCACCCAATACATCAGGAGATAGGGGATTGACCGTCTTTTCATCCAGCAAGTATTTGACCATGTCCAAATTGCCAACTACGCAGGCACAGTGGAGAAGGGTGCAACCCGTGTCCCCTCTGGTCATTGGATCACAATGCCTCTCGTCCACGAGATATTTCACAATGTTTAATTTGTCTCCAAACGCCGCATGGTGGAGAGGTGTGTTTCCAAACATGTTTGTGTAGTGGACGTCGCACTGCTGCTCCTCAACCAGATACTTAACTACATCCAGTGTCCCGTATTGAGCAGCTAAATGAAGTGGAAGAGAAGCATTCCCGTCTCTACACATGGTGTCAACTCTCACCTCTTCCACCAAATATTTCACCATGTCAAGCCTGCCTAGCCCACAGGCATAGTGTAGAGGAGTCCCACGTATGCCTCTAGCCATTGGATCACAGCCCCTCTCGTTAATAAAGTACTTCATCGTTTCTAATTTGCCCGCCACCATTGCTTGAAATAAGGGAGTGTTACCGAAGTTGTCCCTCATGTGAATGTTACACTTCTGCTCCTCGACAAGGTAATGATCCACAGCGAGCTGCCTCATGAAGTGGTGTTGAACCATTTATAGCCTGTTCCTCTTTGTCGACATGAACTTCCTCGATCAAGTACTTCACTATATCAAGTCTGTTTGCAACACATGCGTGCATAAGAATTGTTGCCCCATGTATGTTCCTCAACATTGGGTTGCAGCCTCTTTCATTAATGAGATACTTGACTGTGTCTAACTTCCCACCTGAAACGGCTAGTAAAAGAGGAGTGTTCCCATCTTTGTTTTTGCACTCGGTGTCACAATTCTGCTTCTCTATGAGATACTTTACAACTTCCAGTGTCCCGACAAAAGCTGCAACATGCAGTGGGGTATTGCCGTCCTCATGCTGGGATACACAGTCGACTCCCACCTCTTCCACCAAGTATTTTATTACACTAAGGTGACCAAACTCACAGGCAGAGTAGAGTGGAGTGGCGCCACGCCATCCCATGCACATCGCATTACACCCTCTTTCAGTGATCAAGTATTGGACTATGTCCAGTTTACCTTTAGCTGCAGCACAGTGGAGGGGAACGATGCCATACTTGTTCCTACAATCTACGTCGCACTTTTTCTCCTCGACAAGGTACTTTACTGTATCTAGAGACGCAAACTGCACTGCCTCGTGGAGTGGAGTGGCGTCATTAGCATCTTTTAACATGGGGTCGACATTCCCTTCTTCAATTAGGAATTTAACCATTGCCTGGCAGCCAGACTTGCAGGCCAAGTGCAGAGTGTTTGAGCCATTCTCTCCCTTACACATCGGATCACTACCTCTTTCATTCATCATGTACTGCAAAATTTCTAGTTGTCCATTCAGAGCAGCAACATGAAGAGAATTGTTATGATCTTTGTTAACTTCCTCTAGATTACACTTTTTCTCTTCCACCAAGTATTTTACGACGTCTAAATGACCCTTACTGGAGGCCATGTGAAGTGGTGTGTTGTTATGTTCATCTCTACACTTAGCGAGCAGGTCACTCTTGCTTCCTTCCAATATTGCCTTCACCTGCATTATATTTCCCTCTTTGCTTGCTCAGGTGGACTAAGGCACGGGTCCACAAATATGCACAGATATAGCACATGAAACTTTGGTTTGCTTTTATCATTTATAGTCACACCTTGGATATAGCAAAGGGTTCCATTTGGAAGTGCAATTGTTTTTTGGTAGTATGACCTTATTTTTTTCATATTGAAAGCTATCGTGCAAAACAGAGAGCGGGTGATGAAAGAATCACTTTCAGAATGCATATTACCTTGTCTACACCCCTCTAAACGTTCTTTGTTTGAGTTGATTTTTGATTTGCAAGTCCATATTCCACTCTAACATAGAATCTAAATGCGCCTTGAGTTTACGGACCACTGTTCAGGGGTTGCGAGGTAAATGTACGTTTACGCGTGCATTTCGGTAAAAATAGAGGAAAAACTAACGATTAAAGAAATACTGAAGTTTGCTATGCCAAGGCGCACTAAGATGCATTAAAACCTATCTTTCTACCAGCATAATATGGCAAAATAAGTAGAAAAAGGCTCGTCTTCAGGGGTGTAGAATTGCAGATTGTCCGTATCCTCCGTTCGTGCGGCCATCATGCGGCTATTTGCAATAACGCATGCGCAGCCAGAATAACGCACCCGTGATTTAGTGCCAGCTAGCTAGCTGCAGCGACCTGCTGGCTAGCTCGCAGAGTGAATGCAGAGCCGTGGCCCGACTACTGACCCTTCGGCACAGGGGCACACTGTAAGCTGCGGTCACAACAACCCTTCCTGCCACACCACTTGATAATACTGTTTACACAACACAATACAGGAATGCACTAAATTCCGAGACTGCCACGAGCCTTGGCTCACGAATGGGCGTCACTACCACCACAGGAACCTACGGAACACAGTAGACAAGATTGTTGGACCTAGCTATTATAGGCCAACGCCGCTCTTGTAAAAATGTACGTGCGTCTTGAGTTGAGGTGGCAATAGTCTCGCGTATAATAATATAATAGCCAGCCCCTCAGCGAGACTACGCGGTGAAAGACGATTAGCAACGCAGAATCGACAGTGTCGTCCGCCAGTGGAGACACAAACCGTGAACCGCTAGCGTTTTGAGAAATTACGTCATAATAAAGGTCGGCGCGCGCGTAGAACGCGGCGCGCGCAAAATTTTTGGACCCGTGCCTTAGTTCGCCTGAGTGCAACAAGCAGACAGTTTTTGAGTCTCTATACAGAGAAATCAGCATAATAATTACTGTATAGGAATTTCAGCTAGTAAAACAGTTTGTATGATGACTGAGAGTAAGATCAAAGGAATTCCAGCTAGTCCAAACAACGTAGATGCCTAGTGAGCGCTTCCTGCTCAGTCTACGGGTAGTTAGAACATAAATAGGCCATACAATTTCCCCATACTTTAGCTGTATGTAAACTCATTTGCATAAACCACAGTGGGTCTACAGGAGTTAGACAATAGTAGGAAATTGGCTGCAATTGGGGGCTTTTACACTCTATGTGTGCTGCTGTTTCTTTACCAGAAGGGAGTGTTTTCAGGCTAGAATGGCCAGAAACTGCTCTAGTATATACGCGGTCTGAAAACTAGCGAAAGCTGCTTCCCGACGCGTAGGCTCCTGTGGACTGGAACAGTATTCGGTGACTTTCAGCACGGGTTCAGGGAGAGGTGGTGTGTGTTAAAAAGAGGGTGTTTTGAAAGTTTTTGCGGAATCTCATTGGTCAGAGCCTTATCGCCGGTTGTCATCATACAAACATGTTATACGATGACTTTGCTTAACTTTGTCTAGTGGTTGCACATCAGTTTTGTTAAGACCACTCGGGCTACGCCCTCATACCCTATCAAAACTGGCCACTCGTATACAACCAGTAGACCATGCATATGGCCTGTACATAATTATAGCTAGAGTTTGGAACTGCTTTCATGAGTGAATATTATTTTGTCAATCGTAAAGGGGATAAATTTGAGTGCTCATGCATTGTTATTTGTGGTCAGGCCAAGCTTTGCCGCGTATGGCAGTGAGGTTAGGGAAGTGAATAAAACTCAGGGAGCATTAGTGTGGAGTTTTTTTTCCTGGGGAGTTCGTCTAGAACATGACATAACAAAGGAGTTACTGGTGATAAGGGGTTTGGTACATCACAAGTGCGCAGAGATAGTTTGTAAAAGTTAACGACAATGCCAGACACAAAAGAAGAATGAAGCCACAAAGAGGTATAGGCTTATTTTGACTTCAAAATACTGCACATACCAGGTTCTAAAATGTCAGATTTGGTGATTTTTAACCCTCGGCGCGCATGCGCAGCGAGGGTTACAGTAGTTGGGTTTGTCTGTCTGTCTGTCTGTCTGTCTGTCTCTCTGTCTGTCTGTCTGTTACTCTCAATCTCACTTCTCGGGTGTCTGTTCGTCCCAGAAACGATACCATCTACCCAACAGGCGACGAAGGTCAGAACGATCGGACAGTTTTCTCTGAAAACGCTCCGTTGCGAAGCTAGAGCGCTTCCGCCATTGTATATACGGTTAATGCTAGTCGGCCATTTTATCGCTGCAGAAATTGCGCATGCGCTTATATTTTCAACGGGCTCGGTTCCGCTTGTCTTGAAGGCACGAGAAGTCACAACGAAGGGCGTGTATCGACTCCCGCATGCTATCTACTACTGTAGCTACTAGCGGGAGACCACGAGTAAAAACGCATACTAATAGCAGCCCAGCCCATCAAATTAGCGGTACCGCGCGCGCACGCCCAGTTCGCCGAGGGTTTGCACTTTAGTGCTTTTCATATATTTAGGTTGAATGGGAAGGTATGAAAGAAAGATGCCAATGCTATGGTAGCACCTTGGTGCTTGGTTATCAATAGCTATGTATAGGTTAACGCCTGGTTCTGAAGCGGTATACCGGCGATATCCCCGAAGCTGTTTACTCTAGCACCCGAGGGGGTTATATACAGTAAACAGCTGAGGGGATATCCGGTACCGCTGAATGTAACCAAGGCGTTAACCTATTTGTAACCTACTAATTGCCTAGCAACCATTATTACTTTATCACAATTTTGCCAGGGTTGTGAGAGAAATCGGTGGGCGATACGAGGGAAAGGAGGCCGAGAGCAAGCTTGAGTGACCCCTAGCGTAGTGTAGCGGGCTGCTGTAGGGCGGACCAAGTAGAGAAGACAAGACGCCGCGCAGACCTGGAATGACGTTCTTTGGGGTCTCCTTCGTACACCACGTACGTTACAGCTCAGCTATGGTGCAGCTAAGCCTGAAGCGTGTTCAAAACGACACAAGTGACGCACGGCACACAGCCCGCTCACTCCAGCTCTCGCCTTTTTCTGGCCTGCGCGCGATCTTCTCGCTTACTGGCTCGCCACTTCCAGCTTTGGATGTAGCCACAGCCATCTACAGCTTACCAAGAAGCACTGGCCATTGTTTGCTCATTAGATCGTGTAAACTGTGGCCACATTGACTCAATTAACGACAGCCACACATCCTCGGAATATGAGTATTGACGGGCTGGCGGCTTAGGTACTGGGAATAATACTACGGCAGTGGCTTTGAAGATGAGCAAAACTAGGCTACAAAATTATGTTTGTGGTTCTTGTAATAGGATGCCTAGCTACAACTATACACTGCACAAGACAAAAGTTAGAAGGTATGGGAGAGGAAAATGAAAACTGCCAGTGTTTACTCTGGTGTGCAACTACAAGTAGCTATGTAACAACCCTACCGTGAGAGTTAACCAGTGTGACAATCATGGTTAAGAAAGTTTGCCGCTTGAATGCTCAAGCAAAACCAAAGCAAACTTAGCCGTGATGGGACTTGAGCTAATACCAAAATTTACGGACACAACAGTGTTTACGTGTCATAACACGTAGCTAGCTTGCAGCGAAAAAGTGTGAAAACATTTTCCAAGTGTACCTCGACCCCAG
This sequence comes from Geodia barretti, assembly GCA_030341885.1. Lineage (NCBI taxonomy): Eukaryota > Metazoa > Porifera > Demospongiae > Tetractinellida > Geodiidae > Geodia > Geodia barretti. Next base: position 26,892 of record CASHTH010001759.1, read on the forward strand.
TTTTATGTACCCTAAAGAAGTATTGAAAGTGAAGTGTGAGTCTATAGGACTGGTGGAGCAACCCCCGTCTTTGCTTGTGTTGTATATCTCTTTGGCGGGTATACGCAATTATTATGTAACTTTTGAGTGGTCAGGAATAATTATTTAGCTACTGGCACACAACCTGTAGCTACATGTTTACATAGCCCACTACTTACTGGTTCCTGTTTGGAAATCCCCTGGAGTGACCACAGAGGCCTTGGGGGTGTGTCCCACGCGAACGGATGAAGCGCCTTCTCTACTGCCGCTGAACGGCTTTCTATGATAGATTTGCCGAGCTAATGTCTCTTTAGCAAGCAAAGGGGCTTGTCTGGTAAGCTATTTACCTCTATCTAGCCAGTGGTAGGCACTAAAAATCTAGTGTTAGACCATTAGCTGCATACCTTCGAGCGTGCGGTACTTACCCGGTGCGGTACTGAAAGCTTTTCTGCAGTCATCTCTGGGTCCAAGCGGAAGGTAGCTGGCATTATCATGTAGTATAGAGATGTAGCAACCTGCGCCAAGAAAACTAGCTGGCAAAAAGCGCGAGCAGATTGCAAGAAGCTTTGCAAACAAACTGCTTTCACTAGTGTCGCAAAAAAGCGCTTTCGCCCACACGCGTAGATTTACGTAGGGCGCATAAATGCGCCTTCACCCGTGAAAGAGATAATACAAACAGTCCTCCATGCATGACATCATAACAGGCAGAGTGGGAGAGCCAGGAATTTAGGCTATGAAACTCGTGAGTGTAGTGTAACCTATATTTTTATTGGGAAAGTTATGTATAGTTACAGATTGGACAGACAAACTTAGGGCCATGCATCATAGCTAAGTATGTTTCATCACTTTGCCCTAACACATAATCTCCATTCCACATAAAATTATAAGACACACAGGACATAGTTGCAGATGTGTAGGGGAAAAAGAGCATTATTCATTATGTGGGAGTAACCTGAGACTTTGGGTGGGTCAGGGCTTGCACTGCTGGTATCACCATCTTGACTCATTACCTCCCTCTCCGGTTCTTTGGTAGAGTGTGTGGGTAGCACAGTGTTTTGCATCTGACAATGAATGTGAAAAATTATTCGTCAACGTCATCATCAATGAAACATACCTCCACAACCGAGTGCTCTGTCTCAGTTGAAGATCTAGCAGTGTGATGGTGACTGGTATTAGTCCCAGGCCCCAACCAGTCAGCCTGTGCCCCTCTGGAGTTGTAGTGTAAAAGAAACTCCCTCACATTACTATTCTTTGCATAATCGATTGGTCTGAGCCCGTTTTTGTCCGTGCACGAAGGATTTACTCCCTGCTCGTCGACCAGATATCTGGCCACAGTGAGGTGGCCTCCTCTGGCGGCTGAATGAAGCGGAGTGGCACCGTCCCGCTCCCCTGAAAACTGGGCTGACTCCTTCCGTCTCTATCAGATATTTAGCCACCTGTACGTGGCCGGCCTCGCAGGCAACTCCGAGCGGCGTACGTCCCGATTCGTCTTTGGAGAACGGGTTAGCGTTTTGCTCCGAGACCAAGTTAGCGACGGCGGCCACATCTCCTGACGCGCAGGCCTGAATAAGTAGTAACGACAAGGAGAGGGCCACAGCACCACGCACGACATTCGACCGCTGAGCTGTAGCACCTACACCGTTGTTTTTTTCCCCACTTTCCAGCTTAGGTATCCGTGGGCCACGGTTAGTGAGTCCATGCGGCTCTGCCATGGTAATTGGCGAGCGGGGGCGTGATTTCTAAACGTCCGTAACTGCGCATGCGTTAGGATTACGCTCTCCGAGGGTAGCGAACCACGCCTTCTCAATCCGCGCGCTGGAGAAGGCCTGGACTTGTTCATAATTACTCCCGCGCGCGGATTGACGGTGTGCTCCGTGAGGCTATATCTCCAGATAGCTATAACCGGCGTGGCCGTCCCGAACAACATTTTGCCGACCTGCGTATATATTCTGTTGCGCGCGCGATCAGGGAACCCCCCTGCACTGCTGACTGCTGAGTTAGCAGCAAATGGCGTCGTTCAGTGTCTGCCGTGGAAGGGCTACAGAATTTAGAGTAGCCCTGCACACCTCCGTGGAACCTACAGACGTTCAGTTAAAAAATGAGCGCTGCAGGTAAGGAGATACCGGGTCTGAAAAACAAGAAGATGATGATGACACGAATCGCGTACAGGCGAAATCTCGTGTGGAGAACTGAGGGCGCGTATAAAGCCATAGGCATATGTATAGCTAGATATTGGCCTCTAGACTATCGTGATTTTTGAAGGTATGGTGAGTCATTCTGGCCTGGATTTGAGGCGTTTTGTACGCGAATCACGTGAGATTTGACCACATTAATTAGTGCAACATAATTACATATAGCTATAGCTATTCCTTCTAGGTGTGAAATATTTTTGCGCTTTTGGAGAACTGGAGCCACCAGCTTTCAATTGAAGATGATGATGACATAGAGGTGCGTTTCTCATTTTCTGCTAATTATAATTTGTATCATTATTGCCATTCCAGACTAGCGGTATATTATAGTAAACACAGACTAAGCATAGATGCAGATGTTGCCCTCTGGTTGGAAAAAAGGTGCTTGGATGGTGAAGATGGTGGGAGCCGATGCTTTTGTTTTGTTCACAAGTTAATTACACAAGGAGTTCGATAGCTTCAAAGAAGAATTCAAGCAATACACAAAAAGAGGATTTAGCATTCTCCCAATGAACGAACTACTACACCATTGGAACAGAAGCCGTGCTACTCCCTCCTCCTCTGCAATCTTATTCAACAAAACATACCGAGTATACAGAAGTTCAACTTTGTGACTGGCTGGAAAATGTACGAGAAATACACAGCACTTTGGTGTAACCAGTTTCATAATTATTTTGGCTGATGCACCCAAATTGCGTGGGCGTCGATATTTTAGTTATTTTTCAATAGCATGGCTAAAACCTCGTGAATTATAGTGATTTTGGTACCGTTCGGATTTTTCACTCTTGTTTTACAGCTTATAGCTATTCATATTCCTCCTCCATACATTCTCTATGGAGAGAAAACCAGTGCGCGACTTTCACCGGAGCGAACGGTTCCTCGCATTATGCGCAGTAGCGTTCTTT